>JAIUND010000104.1:0-118625 GCA_034699125.1 Gisinianus flammeolus | reverse complement strand
TTCCATCGTCAAATCCTATGAGCGGTGGAGTGTCTATTCATGCACTTCACTGCCTGTCCAGGTAATGAAAGCTCTCAATATGAATAAGTGAGGCTGGCATTACCGGATACTATACAAATACCTTGACATAAATCAAAACTATGCATTTATATAACAATATGTTGGAAAAAGTCTCTTCCCTTCTCCATTTCACCGTAAGCTTTTACTTCGAGTTGGAAGTCGCAGTGTGGTATTTATTTTGTAATTTGCAATTTGAAATGTTGCTCGTGTAGACTCGAGAGACGCGAGATTCGGGAAATTAATGTGACGTAAAAGTTTTTGTGTTTTGGGATTTACGAGAGAGAGAGAGAGAATCCCTTCACATTTGCTCCCTCTTCCTCTGTCTCCTTTTGTACCGTGCAAATGGCAAAAGGGAAAATGACCATTGAGAAAAGGGAATGAAATAATAATGACAGACTATACAGACATACGAGTAATTATTTTGCAATTCAAAGGAGGACGTGGGGAAAAGAGAAGACGAGAATCTGTGGATTTAATAATTTAATGAGTGTAATTTTGTAATTTACCTGCTCGCCCTTAAATATTTATCTCCCTGTGCGGTTACCGTTATAAAGGTTATAAAGATAAAGAACCATCCACAAAAGGACTTGAGTAAGATATAATAATATAATAATAAATCTTGAATTAAATATTATTTAAATAAAACTACATCGGTTGTTCTCTCGCCCTTCGTCTCTTGTGCCACACTTATTAGACAAGGAATTAATGACGTGTTGGGAATTGAGTGAGGAAAACTCCATGCGTGTGTGGTGTGAGGATAAAGGATAAATCTGTTTTAAAGCCTCAATCGGACTATCGCAAGAATCGAGGCGGCAGGAGAAGAAGCAGAGAGAGAGAGATAGAGCAGGCATAAATACAAATAATATCCTTTAGCCGTTGTCATGCGTTCCATTCAAGTGCACAATATTGGTGGCATATCATCCACATATCATCCACATGACTCCATGCTCTTCCCCTGTCATGGAGTATTAGTCATAACAAGGCAGAGAGAGAGGGAAAGAGAGTCGGTGAATAATAGAGGGAGAGAAAGGCCATCACATGGGCTGGAATGGAATGACGTGGATGTAGCTATGGAATTCAACAGAGAGAGAGAGACGGAAAACGGAGGATGGAGATGATATTCCACAATTCCACAATTGAAATAACATAAATGGAAATGACAGGCAGGAGCTTCGTGAATGTGAATGGGAAAGGTACACCAAGTACAAGAACAAAAACAAGAAGGAAGTTCAGTTCCTGATTCGGCTCACTTTCCCTTTTCATTGTGTCACTGACCGAGTATCTGTATCAAAATAATTTGTGTATCTCTCTCTCTCTCTCACACATTCATGGCATGGTGTGTGTTGTGTAGGTACAAACTTGGAGACTGGAAAATTTTCCAACATATCTGGAGGAAATTCTGACACGGGAATTTAATTCCCTCACCCAAACCACTCCAAGTAGTAAAGGAATACATTCTTGAGTGGTTTCCATAGATTCTCCTTCGGATTCCCGAGAATGTAATGACCAAAAGTCACAAGTGTTGGGTAATTTAATTTACAAAATGAAACAATGACAACTTTCACTCGGCTCTGCTTTCTCATACACCATTTACCCAGAGACAAATCTGCGGTTGCTATTTAAAACAATTTCCTTGTTCCTCCTCATGCCTTGAATTTATTTTAATTACATCACACAAGCAAACCGAGAATATTGTATGTACATAGATGAGTTACACAAATCTGCTCCAAATTTTCCACTCAAAATTTGAACTCGTCCACAGTCACAGTCTGCAGTTGTACAGATAGTTGTGCATATTTGTTGGTGTTAAAACATTTTCAAAGTTAAAAAGGAAAACCAATGTAGAAAAAAAAGGGAGTTTTGGTGGAGGAAACTCGTTGGAATAAAATTGTGTACATGGAGTCATAATAGAATATGACGGAGTTTCTCAATTCTCATCCTCACGGGGAATTCCGAGTATGAAGAGAAAAGAAGAAGGGAATAAAGCTCGAGTAGAGTTTAATAAGGATGAAAACCATAAAGAATTTGGTGATGATAAAGAAAGTAGTAAATAAATAATACGGTTCAATGTTAGTTTTATAGCTTGTCTACTCCCCCCATTTGCTCCTTTTCTACGTCTACCTCTCGACTCCAGTCGTATATACAGATACCAGATAGATATGTGTGCAAGAAGAAGAGAGGGAAAACATTCGCTCGATTACAGACGACGAGAGACGACGACGACGACGAGATACAAACATAAACTGGAGGGAAAGGAAATGATGGGAATGGGAAGAAGGGAGAGAAGAGAGAAGAGAGAGAGAGGAAACGGGGAAAGAAATTCATCAGAAAAAGAGAACAGGCGGAGGATGGAGAATGCGAATAAAATAGGTAGCTCAGGATATATATTTCGACTTATTTCTTATTTCGCTAGGTGAACCCATCTGTAGGTACAGACACAGACAGAGACACAGATACAGATACGATACAAATGCTGACAAGAGTCAACTGATGGCTGTACTATAAGTGTATGTATGTACATACTGGAAATGGCTTGTGGTGGTGTGGTGGACGAGAGGAGGTCGTTTAACTTAGGAATTAAGGCACGAAGGGAATGTATCGTAACATCAAGTTTATTTGCCAGTTTTCATTTCCCCCTCCGTTTTTTTGCTGGGGAAGGTGCTGGTGGCCCAAAAAGCTACAGCCAACATCCTTCCCCCACTACTGATATTCCTTATTTATACCAAATGAGAACACGAAGGCCACACTCACACATACGATACATACACATAAAACACAACACAGTCTGTTTACAAAAGTGAAAGTTGGAATGTTCATGTGTACGAGTCAGAGAGAGAGAGAGATTGCAAGTACAAATGAAGGTTGAAGGTGATCAGAGAGAAAGGAAACAGAAAGAAAGAGAGAGAGAGAGAGAGCGAGAGAAAAAGAAGGAGAGAGATAGAGAGCGAGAGCGAGAGAAAAATAAAGAATAAAGTAGAAAAGAATTTGAAGGAAAAGGTTAAGCAAAAAAAACCGAAGGAACCGAAGCTGAAACCGGTAAGTTGAAATTTGCTCTTGCTCTTCTTTTCCCCTTTTTTCCTTCTTCTCCTTTTTCTTGTTCTGTTCCTTCATTTTCTTTTTCTTGGTCCATTTCTTGATTCTTGATTCGTCTTGGATTTTTTTTTCGCCTTCCTCTTTCTCCCCTCTACATTCAAGTTGATTCCTAATTTTCTCAATTGCAAATGGGATTTTCCAATCGAGAGAGCAACTCGCTGAGCTTGGAATTCAGAACATAACCTGTGATTAAATTGGTGGAAACAAAAGATTGGTTGGATGGAGAGTCTCCAAGTCTTCTCGTTCTCTCTCTCGCTCTCGCTCTCTCGCTCTCGTTCTCTCTCTCGCTCTCGCTCTCTCGCTCTCGTTCTCTCTCTCTCTCTGCCCAACCGAAAGATGCAACTAACGAACGTGTAAAGCCTGGAAACCAAAACTGTCGTTCAGAACTCTAGACTCATACCAAGCACACGCACATGTATCTTACATGTACTGTATTATTGTGAACTCAAAAGGTACTTGTCTACTTCTTGTCGTACTCTCCAATGTCCATGAGTTAAATCTATATCCTTCACACATACGATACAGATACATATTTGTATTTTGTATCCTTCCTTTTACCATCGTCGTTGCATGGTGAATTATTGGAAGGTTTATGGAGTCGGAATAGCAATTGCTATTGCCATTTGTCTATGCATGTGGATACGACTTATATGTGTAGCTGTACATACGATACGATACGATATCCGATCCGATATCCATATATAAGATATCTGTAGAACGAGAGAGAAAGAGTCAGAGCTCGAAATTTCAATTTCATTTGATTCCTTTCTGATTCCTCTCGAATGCACTGAGACATGAATGTGTACACACAATGTGGAATATGGAAGTCACTGGGAAGAAATGCTTCCCCTGCAATTATACATACACCAAAAAGCCTAGAAACTCTGTCGAGTTCCAAGTACAGTTTAACGAGCGTAAATCCAAACTAAAACTCCTTACATAAAGTACCTTACAGATATATATATATATATGGTAAATATCCTATGCTCATTTAACTACAAGTCGGATATAGAAATATAGACCAAGGACCACAAGAGTGTAAGTATTTAGTAGGAGGACATGGAAATCCCCATTACGTGTGTATTCCTTAAGATCCAATCTGTTTAAGCAATAAAATCCAACATAAATCACCACAATTCAATTTTAATGGTTTTCCCCAAATCGATTCATCTGCATCTGCTCCTGCACACACAGTCATATGCGAGTCTGAAAGTCATCTATATTTGGCTTCATCTTGAGCATAAACCATAAAATAAAAAAATCCTTCACAGGAATAAACTTGCATTTTCCATCCCATCCCACTTTTTTCTTTATAGATGATCCAAATTCCGAAATAATCCAAAACCCGATTTTCAATCAATCAATTGAATTCCTTTCACTTACATCTCCACACATTTCCAAATGCATTTCCATTTGATTGACCTTTCACCCTCCACTGAATTTTTATTTTTACGATATATATTTCATGTATCTTAGAGTCTATGAAATCGATCCATTTCCGTATTCAAACCATCAATGTCAGTGTCACAAATCCACCGGTGAACATTTTACTTTGACGGTGAATCTAAACCGGGAATAAGTTTTTTTTCACCCCCCCCCCGCCCAAAAAATGAAAGGAAAAATGTTTGTGGAGTGAAAAAAAGAAAAAAGGAATTTTCTTTTTGGAATCGGAAATATGTGAATTGGAATTATTGCAAACTCAAACTGAAAGTCAAAGTCAAGCGACAGAGAGAGAGAGAAAAAGAGAAAGTTGACAAGAAAAACTTGAATGTCGAATGTCGGAAATAACATTGTACAGGGAGAAAAGTAGGGAAAATAGGAGGCTTGTGAAGGAACTCGCTGGAGAATATCGAGAATCTGTCGAATGGTAGTAAGTTAAATACAAATACAGAGCCCCGAAAATACAAAATACAAATACAAGTTTCTTTTCCTTGACATTAGTCAACGGGGAAAGCTTTTCCTTTTGATTTTGATATTTTACATTGGGATCGGCAGCTGTTAGCGTTGAGAGAGGGAGAGAAGAAGAAGAAGGGAATGGATCGAAGAAGTAAAAGAGAAAAGTAAAAGAGAAACTCTAACAAATTTTTGGGATCGTTCGAGGTTGGGAGACTCCACACAACGATACATTCCATTATAACTCAAACGGACACATACTAAAAATATGTCATACGTACAAATGTAGGGAGAAACCCTCCTAGAAATTCATCGAGGAGGAGAAAGAGCGAAAGAACTTGTACACTGTAAAGTTAACTTGGAAATTCCATGTAGTTCCTTCTTCCCTCTTCCGTATTACGACATTCGCACCCACAACACAACACAACACACGACGACAACTCCAAACTCCCTCCAAAGTAAAAGTAAGAGGAAAAGTCAAAGTGACGCGAAAGGGAAATCTTTAAAATTGTGCTTATATTTCCTATTACAGATAGTTGTTGAATTCCCTATGATATTCCACACATTTCCTTGGTGTAACTACATTTTAAATGTACGTACACTTGAACACATGTAGTTTGGTTGTTTGGAGGATTTTATTCCTCTTATGTTGTCTTGGTAAGATTCTCTCCCCTTCGCACCAACTCCTTGTTTCTCTCACTCTCCTCCTCGTTCTGATTAGTATGAGAGAGTGCTTCGAGGATAAGATTCTATCCTAATGCTACACGGATTATTATAAAACTTGAGCTGGAGCTTACATAATGAGAAAATAGGGAGAGAGAAAGTGTGTATATATCTCTGTGTTTGTGCACATAAATAGAGAGAGACAGAAAGAGAGAGAGAGAGAGAGAGAGAGAGAGAGAGAGAGAGAGAGAGAAAGAAGGGGTTCAACAAGTGTAGTTCTGCAGTTTCTCGGTTCGGCAAAGACGTGACTGTTGTCACAATTTCTTATAATCCAAAATTCCCAAAGAAACACAATAATGCTATTGCCTAAGCTGACGACACAGAAAGAAAGTTTCTTATCCCTCATCTTTCTCTAACTCTTTCTCTCTAACTCTTTCTCTCTCTTTCCACGAGCAGAACCATGGAGAAGAAGAAGAAGAAGAAAACTAGAACTGAAATGATGGTCGTGTTCCATAATACTCTGGAAAATGTAGAAAAGAATCCGCTGTATATACTTTTTTTTGAGACCAGAACTCTGCTATTGGGTTTGGGCGAGTCGGGAAACGTAACAGAGAAACCGAATTGGATCCCAACCACAAATCCACTACCAAAGAAATACAATGTACAATCCCAAAATACAGGAAGAAAAACAGAAATATAGGGAGTAAAAGTAAGAGAGAGAAAGAGAGTGGGCTCTAATCGTTCCGCTTCAGAGTATTTTTATTTGTATTCTCCAGGACATTTATCATATGAAATATTCCCTATCTTGTATTTTCCTAACATTTCCCTTTTCTCTCTCTCTACAAACTACAAAGTACAAGCGAAAAAACGACTAAAAGACAAACTCCCAACCAACAACTATACAATTTGCTCGTAGTCACTTTTACTTTCCCTTTAGAATTTCTCTCTCCAGTATATACAGAGTTTTTGTTGTGCTTTATTAGCAAAACCAAAAACCAATATAAAAAAAATCCTTCTGAAAACGATAATCGTTAGGGAGGGAGAGAGAGAGAGAAAGAGAAAGTGTGTTATTTTGTCAAAGAAAATGGGTATTAGCTATTTTGCTGGTGGGCAATCTGGAATTGTGGAAGGTCGTAGATTGGGATGATGATTTAGACGTATTTGGGCTTGCCAATTCAAAGGAGAATGATAATTCTCAAACGATGTTCATGAGCATAAAAATTGTGAAAGAGCTGGAGATAAGTAGTCGTGCTTCAACTTAAATGCAGAGAAAGAGAGAAAGAGAGAAAGAGTCGAGTGTTGTCGTTGTCGTTTTTCGTTTTGGGTCCTGTAGCCAACACTTCCTTCCTCTCTTGCCCTCCCTCTCTCTCCTTAAAACACGGTCATGGGTCTCAGCTTGTCCCTCTTCTCTCTTTCCACATTCGTTCTCTTTCTCTCTCTCTCTCACTACTTCTCCCTGTGTGAATTTTTTGGGGTAGTTTAGTAGAAAAGAGATGTGTGATGATATATACATGTATGTGTACATATATGTGTACGAACATCCGCTATATCCCAATTTGACGCCATTTTTATGCATGACATGTCACACGGTCGTCTTTTCAACTTCCCAAACTCCCAAACCTTCCGAGACAAACTCTCACTCAAGGCAAAGCTAACTTTTCCAATTCCAACAAACTACGTTCATAACGTTCATAACGTGGGAAATTCAGTAGGGAAATGGGGGGACCAAGCAACTAGGCTATCTTTATCTCGGCATGGTTATGCATTTAATATCTATTTTCATAAGATGATGATTACATCCCCGACGACCCCTACGTCTGCCCTTCCCTATATGATATGTAGACAGACATACATACAAACATACATATATCGTATCTAGTCCTCAACATATGGAGACGATGAGACGGCAGCTCATATCTTTATACATTCGGTAAAGTATGGTGTGGTGGGGCAAATCTTTTACAGTCTCATTTCACTTTTTAAACGGGGTCTCCAACGGTTGTGGGCTCTCTCTCTCTCTCTCCTCTCTCTTCTCTCGTGTGTGTCGTCCACAAAGTCTAAATGTAAGGAGCAGTCATGGAAATGACTCTCAAATAAATAAGATTACACACACACATATACCTACAGACGACAATTCCAACGGTTGTCCATGTGGATATCATCCTCACTTTGTATGTATACGTATTCTCACCCAAGAGAATTCTTTTTTTTTTTTTTTTGCTTTTGCCCTCATGTATTTTTATTTTGTCACCCAAATCCTTTTGCTTGGATTTTCGGTCAGATATCGTTCCGTGGGAAATGAGTCCTATGGATATAAAAGATGCAAGGGGAAAGTCATCCTCCGTTCAAACGTGAGCAGATAAAAATTGTGAGAAGCTTTTGTGTGTCGTGTGTCGTGTGAAAAGGTAAGAAAAAAAAAAGAAGATATGAAGGGATTTTCTCTCACTTCTTCGTCGTCTTCATATCCACGGAGGAAATTCAGGTTGGACTTGGCAATGAAAGGAAATTGAACGTGAAGGATCAGATGGAGAGAACCTTCAGAAAAAACATGAAACTGAAAAACCGTCCGTCTTTTCGTCACATTCACCACATTGTGAGGAAATCTGGAGGTTTTTCCTTCTTTTTTTTGCTTTCTCCCGTTGCATTGTTAGAGTTTTTTTTTACTACATACACACTTTGAATGCTAGAGACCCCAGAGTCAAATAATGGACGTGATGCCCGCCTGACTTTGAATAAATAGAAGATTTTTTTGGGGGGAAATGTGAATCAGTCCGAGTAAAAGTAACGATGACTCCACTCCTTCTTGTTCTCACCATTACCGATCGAGAATTTCACCCTTCCCATCGTCCACCAAATAAAATTATAAACTATTGAAACATTTTCCGAAAATTCACCAGAGTAACTTTCAACTTCAACTTGGAGATGGGGAAAATGGAGGAAAGTCCAAAGACAAAACTTTTTTTTTTCCTCTTCCCTTTCTTTCCATATAGCTTCCAAATAAAAATGGGTGAAAACTGAAAAGTGAAAGCTGGAGATGGAGCAAAAAAAAAAAAATCGGAAAAGTTTTTCACATTCGTATCGGCATTACAGATATGTGGCGAGCGTGAGTTTTTGGGCCTCTCAATGTGTGTGTGTGTGGGTTTATGGTGTTTGGTTCAACTAACCGATTTGGATAGGGCGAGAGAAACTTGTGGTTTACCTACTTTGTAGTCACTTGACTTCTTTGTCTCAGTTCAAGCTCAGTCTCACACCCTTGAAAATGATAATTTATGGCAACCATATATACGCAAGTTTCTCTCTTTCTCTCTCTCATTCACCCACATTCATGTGATAGGAATTCCCCCCGTTTCCCATTTAGTGAGCTGCGTTGAGCTGAGTGGAGTGTTAGTAAGTCGTAGTGAAAGCTGGGAATTGAGGAAATGTATGGATAGTTATGAGTTATAGAATATTGAAGGTGTGCTGGGATGAAATGGGGAATTTCCTTAGTTTTAAACTATGAATATCACAGAGGATTTAGAGCGGACGAAGGGTTATGTATGTCTATTCATTTGGCATTGGAAGAGTCTGCTTGTGGATATGGGACAAAATGTAGTATAAATGGCAAATGGAAAATGGCACGAAAGTAGTAGTAAAATCGTCAAGAAAGTCAATTTGAGACTGCGGTGGAAACAAAAAAAAAAAGAGTGGAAGGTGCCAAAATGCCAAGATGAATTCATTCAAATGTCTTTTTTCTTTCCTTTCCTTTCAAAAGAGACGGCGAGTAAAAAAAGAGAGAAAGGAGAAAGGCGAGAGCTCATTTCATTTTGGGATATGGGCGAATGGGCGAAAGAGAAAGAGAAAGAAAGTTAGAAGCTCTTTGGAGCTCCAAAATTAATTGTGGATTTAATACAACCTACTCTTCGACTTCCATCTTTTTCTCTTACTCATTCTCATTCCCTTTTTTTTATTCTTTTCCTAGTTTCCTTTTGCCCACATAGTCTCCGTTCCGACTCGGGAGAAAAATCTTTTAAATCTGGCCACAAAAAAAAGAAAGAAGTCAACTTTGCATTTTTACTCTTTCCTTTCTTTATTCTATTTCTTTGTCTACAGATATTTCTTTTAATCTCCCTTTCGCTTTCTCTTCCTCTCTCGCTTACTTTCTCTCAACTCTGACTCGACTTGGCTATCAAAATTCGATCGAGTAAGAACACAAGCACTACTCTGCTGTTCAGAGCAATTTCATTTGACTCTTTGAGTTTTCAGGGTTTAAGTTTTTTTGAGAGAGAGTCTGCTTTTTGGTTTCATGATCAGCTTTTGCCTTCACTTGTCCAGTTTTTTCCACTCATACTTTCCTATTCTGTTTTAAAATCAAAGAGGAGGAGAAAGAGAGAGGAAGAGAGAAGGGATGCACGTAATGGACCCAACCTTTGCCAACCTCCACCACTCACTCACACCAAACACCAACCCAAGCAAAAAGACTCGATTAATTATTTAAATATTTGTTATGCTCTGTTTAGCAATGTACTAGCAAGCTATGAAATAAACACGTGGAAATAAAATGAGAGACTTTCACTTCACATTCTTTCTCTTTCTCTTTCTCTCTCTCTGTCTCTCTCTCTACCTCAAAACATCCAGGAGAAATTGAAACGAACAAAATGTATCAAAGGTTTATATTCATGCAGAGGGAGTATTTAATGTACCTGCATCAGATTTATTATTTAACGTCCAAAGCTACCCTGATTACAAATTTTACTGCTACCACTCGGATCCTGTCTTGTGACCCATCTCCCTCCCTCCCCCCACAACCCACCGCCCCTCCTTCAGTCTTCCATGTTTCACTTTTACTTTTACGCCTTTTCCCCCCTTCCCTTAGGTAAGCTTTCGACTTGATTTACAAGGACTCACAGAACGAGACAGAGAGGGAGAGAGAGAGAGCGAGAGAGCGAGTTGTTTTAAAAGGATTTGAATCGCTTGGGAGAATCGAAAGCAAATGTGCGACTTGCTAATAAAAGACAGGTCATTGCTTCCTCTGCCGCATTTCAGAGAGTTCCTCCAATGAATGTGACTACTAAAGCATAATCAGCTTTGTTAATTGTGAATCAATTGAATTTCTCTAGATTTTCTCGACTTTGGCTTCCGCATCAGAACTATTTTGGGAGACATTCTTCAATTTCGTACGTAGAAAAGTGAAAGTGGACGGGAAAGTGTAGCTGGCTGTTTATGATGTGAAAATATATGTGGATATTGTCGTGTGTGTAATAGAATAGAGAGACAGATAGAGATGGACGGAGAGGAGAAAGTAAATGAGTGGGCGTCCTGTATAAAATTTCATGTAGACTTGTTTTTCTGCTGGATTCGGAAATTCCAAGTAGGGAAAGAGAAAGAGGACAGGGAATATATGGATAAAGTACATGTGCATGCATAATGTATCGGGTGCCACACCACACAGTGACATCAGAAAGAAGACGAGAGAGAAAGAGAAAGAGAGAGACTGAGAGTACAAAAAAGAAAATGTAAAGTGAGAGCGAGAGAGAGAGAGAGAAAGAGGAAGAGGAAGATAGAGAGAGAAAGTAATAGGAGTGAGAATGGCAACAGAATATTACACACATAACAATATACAATGAGTATGGACTTATTCCACAGACGAAAGCTGAATTTTTCATATCGCCTTGTCTTTCCTTTCCTCTCACCACCAAAATATATCTGTTTCTGTCCGTCCTTTCCCTCATTCTCTTTTCCTTCCTATTGGATCCGACTCCGGCTGCATCTCCCATATTTTTAGATGGGAAGTAGACGACAAATACAAATACAAACAGAGAGGACTGGTTCAGCATGGAGAAATGTGGAGTTGAGGGAAAGGAGAGAGAGAGAGAGAGAAAACGTGGAATGCTGAGTGTGTCGCCTGATCCACTACTGAGAATCTAAAGAAGACTACACTCGGAGGAATGAGGGAGAGAGAGATGAATCGAGTATTCATATTTATATGGAGTACAGAGGAGGAGGAAAAGGAGGAGGAGACTTGGTAGTCCATGAAAGTAGTTTCTTAACTGTGAACTGTGAATTCTAATGGTTTCCTTTCTCTGTCGTCTACTGGAGAGAAACGCGAGTGTGTTGGGTGTCATTCCACAGGCAACATTAAATTAGATGATATTAGCTTATCATGTGCATAATGCATACTCCATCTACCATTCACCATTCACCATCCACCCACGAAACGATGGAACGACACTGCCATTCTCCGTTTCTCACTATAGTCAGGCCATGCTATCATGGTTCAACCAGACACTTCACACACAGTGGACATGAATATAAATATACAAAATACACACAGAGGCGGATTTCTCACTACATTACAGAAGAAGCGAGGAAAGAAGAGAATGAGAATGAGGAGGAAAAGTCTCTGGATTTTTTCTGATGCGGAAAAATAGAGTCTTTCAAGTCGGCGAGTTGCCTAAGTGTGCGTCACATTCAAATGTTGCGGAAGACGAGAAAGAAGAACAAACTGGAGGAGAAATAGAGTAATACGAGTATAAACAAAAATAAAAACAGGAGCGTTGGAGATGGAAGCTGCTCAAGTTGGAGTTGAAAGGAGGAAATAGAAGAAGTTGGAGCGATTCCATTCAAACACACAGTTGGAAAAGGCAGACAGGCAGAAAATGAAGGGAAATTCTCAAAGAGTCAAATCCTCATCGTCGTCAAACGAGCTCAAACTCCCATCCCATGTCCATTCTCCATCTCATTCCCTCTAATGACATTTGTTCCACTAAACTCAATCTGAAGACAACACTGTCACTGCTAACTGTTTGCTGTACGATAAATGCCATTTTCTTTAGTTCTTTTAGTTCCGTCAACAAAAGTTGGCATTGCATTGAGAATAGAGTAACCTTTGAAACGTTTTCCCTGGCCTGAACAGTCCAACAACTGTGCCTTCACATTCATAAACATTTCGTTCGTCCTCGTCAGTTCTATACTTTAAAAGAAAAAACTCAACTTACTCCACAAATTTAAAATTCAAATCCTTTTCCGGATGCGTTCCAAAGTCAAGTGTGGAAAATGACGAGTGATGAATGACGAGAGTACTTATGAAAATCTCTTTCCTGTGGCTCACATCTACGGCCATAACCATCACTGCCAAAGAGTGTTTGTATCCAAATAAAATCCTCCCTGGAAAAAAAACTTGGACACTTGAAGCAAGGGCTCTTCATTAAATTAGATTTATATTATCGTAATAATTACGATTGAAATGTATTATGCAAATGGCGGAAGTAAGAAAATGGAAAGTGAAGAGAGATGGAGAATGCTCATGAGTGCGTGATTAAATTGTAGTAACTTGAAGTATCTGTCTGTTCCTGGTCCCTCCATTTCTTAGTAGGCAGGCACAAGCGAGGACGAGAACGAAAGAAAGAGAGAACGAGAGAGAGAGAGAGAAAAGAAAACTCGACTAATACTAAACACAACTCCAGAGCGCATTCATTAAACTTCAACTTCAAGTCCTTCAAGACTTGAGAGATAGACTGTTGAGAAAACTTTTTTAGACAAGGGAAATCCGTGAAAAAAAACAGAGTTTTCTCTCTCTCAATGGTTTAAATAATTCCCTACAACTCTTGTTCTTGAACAGTCACGCGTCATCTCTATACAAAAAAAAATTCTATATACGATAGGAAGGAGACACAGTTGCACAGTAAATCTAAAGATGTTGACATTGTTGTTTCTCATGCTACTTCTGCTCTCCTATTTGGAATTTAGTTTTGCTCCGGCCATGTACAGATATAAATATAAATATAAATAAAATAATCCTTTTTCGGTTATGCTTGTGAAGGGAAACGCTGGAGCTGGATCTGAAACCGAAACTGAAACTAAAACAGAGCTGCCAAAAAAACTTTACAAACTCTCTCTCTCTCTCTGTCTTCCTCTTTCTCTGTCTCTCAGTTTGAGGACGCGGCATGTTGCTTTGTGAATTTGGTTGGCAGAATTTCCTTTCTCATGCATCATAGCTCAGGCATACAATGCCATGGACACGTAAATGTCACGCTATGACTACAATTTCATTCTGCACAGTACACTCTATACTTTTCACTTGACGTGACAAATGTACATTCTCCCCCCGTTGCATTGAGTGTGAGTGTATTCTGTGTGCATCCATATTATTATTTCAATATTATAATGCGCATTTGAATTTTTTTCCCTCAGCTCAACCAAAACTAAAGCCCTTAGAATTTCCTCCCCACAAAATCTGTTCCTTCATTAATTTCGGAATGATAAAGCGACCGTCAACAAAAATTCCTCGAGAAACTTTCTCAAATTTATGACAAAAAATCCCTTTCTTTTTCCTCTTCACTCTTTTCACATGGAACACACATGAGAAATTTCCAGACAGGTTTTCCCTTTCTCTCTCTCTCTCTCTCTCTCTCTCTCTCTCTCTCTCTCTCTCTCTCTCTCTGTCTCTTTCTCTCAGCACTCGACTATTCTTTGCAGTCCGTAATGAAACAGGAACACATGTGTAAACTTGGCAAGTTTACACATGTTCCTGTTTCTCCATAGAAATACAAAGTAAATCCTGGGATAAACCTGACATTAACACGCGATACTCACAAAATACAGATATGAATGGGCATTTACATGCAGAATTAAAGGGTAATACTCATTTTTGGTAATTTTAATACTATCAACTTGGAAGTGGTGGAGGAGTTTATATCGTACGATTATCAGTCAGTTCAACCTTTCGTTTTTTTTTCTCGGGGAAAATCAGGTGAGGGACGGAATTGTGTGTGTGTGTGTGTGGATGTAAATGTCAATTCAAATTGAGGCATTTGCTTCACATTGTCGTCTCAAGGCAATGAAAGTGGGAATACATTTACAGAGTTTTCTCTACACTCACCCAAATTCCAAACTCCAAATTGTATCTGCACAAGGGAAAAGACTTGAGAGAGAAACTTGAGAGAAGGAGAAAGAGAGAGAAATATGAGAGAGAGAGATAGGATGGAGTAGTTGGTTGGTTGGTTTGTAGATGAGGAGATTGTGATGAGGAAGACAAGCGAAGGATAAACTGCAGCTAATCAGCTCCTTGAATGTTGAAACTATATGCGAAGAAGAAGAAGAAGGAGGAAATTGTGTCAAGTATGGTAGCGAGTGAAGAGTGGTTGTTGGAAGACTCAAAACTTTTCTCTCCTCTCTTCTAGTTTTATATACCAAGGCCGAATTTGGGGTGTGTGTGTGTGTATGTATGAAGTGTATGAATTGTTTCACTTCTTGTAACTGAATGCCGACTGTCGAGAGGAGGGGGTGGGGGGAAGGATAAAAGGGGAATCTTTTGGAAACCCAAGCCAATTTCAAAACCAAGCGTTTCCTTCTTCTTTCCCCGTACATGTCTATGGTGGATGTCTACAAATATTCCAAACTACCAAATATACAAAAGCTTGTCGTGGCAAGTTTGTTGTAGGTACGTGGAAGAACAGTTCATGGTGAAGAAAAAGAAAAGGAAAAGGAAAAAGAAAGTAAATTCATAAGTAGAGTACGAACGAAACAAAAAGAGGGAAAGAGAGGAATGGAGGAAAAGAAAGTTAGACCAGGAAAGTTACAACTTGCACTGTGACTAGTACTAAGGTACGACAGACTCGAGAGATATCCAAGGAGAAGCCTCTAGCTTTAATCATGTACGAATACGACGAAGTAGAAGTAGAAGAAGAAGAAGACAAGGAAAAGAGTCTAATTCGACCAACACGAGTGGAAGTGAAAAGGTGAGCTGAGGACTGAGGACTGAGCATAATCATTTCATTTTCAAATTGCTTTAAAAAAAACACGTTTTCGTTTCCCCTTTTATTCAAATTCCCTTCCTTTTATTTCGCTTTCTCTCTTACACTCTGACACTTCTCTCTTTTCTTTCTTTCATCCAGCAAACTCTCAAGTTGCATTCATATAATTTTCTTCAGGATACTTCAGATCTCTACTTAAGACACTCATTTTCTTTTGAACGAAAAATGTTTTCAATTCCTTTCCGTCTCACTTTCTCGCTCTCTCTTTCTATTTCTCTCTCTCTCTCTCTCTCTCGCTTCTTTCATTATGTACTATGTATTTCCGTGCTCTAATTCAAACTCTACACTAAACTAAACTTTACACCATTTATATAAACTTATCACGCTTTCTCATACCATATTGTCAATTTGTCAAGATTTTTCCATCTGTATAGTTTCTGCATCTTTCACCATCCTTCTCGCATCATTTTCCTTTCCCTTTTCATCCGATACAATTTTTATTCTACTACTCAATTATTTTACATATAAATTCCTCCATTTCATTCTCTCTTTTACTTTGTTAAGTCAACGGCAAAGCCACAAAAAAATGGGCAATTACAACTCGTCCTATTTTGAAACAGCAGTCATTAGAAAGGGTGAACATTTCATCTGATGAAAAAAATGAAAGGATTCAAGTTTTCTCGCACTTTCCTTGATATTTCTCTCGTCATGTCTCTTCTCTCTCTTTCTTCCTCTTCCTCTTCTCTCGTCTGTTATGTGTAGAGCAGGAACATTCCCATTATCGTTTCCCCGTCCAGTTCCAGCTCACGAGAAGGAATTAAACTTTTTTCAAGTGGCTGTCACATGCATAGTCATAGTGAGAATGAGAATGAGAGTACGAGTGATGATGGTGGTGGTGGTGGTACACTACTAAAACTGAATAAAATATCATATAGAGCCACTTGAAAAAAAAACTCTTTTTCCCTCTATATATTCATTCTCATTCAGCTCATGTCATTTCTATGGACAACTCCGCGACCGTTTTTATGACTGCTTTATGCACGTTACTTTTGATCGTTGTACTCTTGCTGTTGCTTCCACCTTCCATTTTCTCTACAGCTTCTTCTCCTTTTTCCCCCTTCGTCTCTCCCTCCAAATTATTATCATTATTATGGTACAGTCACTATCATTCGCACTATCGTCGAAGGAAGGGGACGACGAGGAAATCCACCAGCAGAAAAAGAAGGAACACTCAGCACAATGGCAATGACAATGACGATGAGAAGAGAAGAGAAGTGAAGAGAAGAGAAGTGAGGGAAATGCAAGAGATTCTTCTTATGAGTAAAAAAAGACGGGGGGAACAAGAAGAAGAGAAAGAGAGAAAGAGAGAGAGAGAGAAAAGAGGGGGGAAAGAGGAGGAGAGAAATTTCTACTTTGCCAATGATGGCATGATAAACAGAGGCATTTTCACAATCTATGTACACACTTCACACAAATGATCCAGTTAAACGAAGGCGCTAAAGGTATTCTTCGTAATCCTAATGGTACAGTCTGAAAATGGATGTGACTATGGCACACAGTACGTAAGTAGATATACGTACACACATTGGGTTTGCTCTTGCTCATGGTCATGGGTGTATTAGACAATATGTACACTCACACTCACTCCATATTTCTCTTGCCAAAGTTTCTCCTTTCTCCCCCTCGCCCCACTCTTTATTTTCCTCTAGGCAACGGATGGATAGTCGTCCACGCTGTACTACAAGTACAATCTCAAGTAAAAATGTTTCATTGTGCACACACATATAGACAGTAGACAGTGTGCAGTGTGTCTGTGTAGTGAGTGAGAGGACGTTTGAAAGTGGGAGTGAAATGAAGGTAATGTTGGGGAGATATAGAGGTTTTTTACGCGAGTCAATGGTGATTGTGAGGATAATACTTGTACGCTTTGGTATTACAACATGGAACATCATCCCAAGTGAAATAGTTTATCGCTTAAACTTCCTTTCACGCGCTTTCTCTTCTTCCCCATTTCTCTCTCTCTGACGACGATGAGAAATACTGTGCTGCTGCTGAAATGGCTAGAGAGCGTTGACACACCCGTTGGGAGAGGAAACGTCGTCGGGACTGACTGGTCATTTCTTTAGTACAGAGACTGGAGAATGGCGAATCTCACTACATGTTTGAGAGACGATGTAAGATACATTGAGGATGATTCCCTTAGGTCTCAACTTTCGCAATCCTTGATTATTATGAATATGAAAGGATATCCATATACATATTCATATACATGAGCTCTGTCTCCCTGTGGTAAAAGTTTCCTTTCTCCCAACTAACCAGCAAACGAACCAACCAACCAACTAACGCGCCATGTAACTCTTGTTATGTATGTACCTACGTGCAGCCTATTTTCTATTCTATGATTATGATTATAGTTATTATTGTATGTACGAGGACCTGGAGATCCTCTGTAGGACACGCGAGACCCAGAGAGGGTAATAGTGTTTTGAAAGCCATTCAAATCAACTACATACTTATTTAAGAAAACATTCAGCTTTATGTCACTCCAGGCCATCGCACAAAATATTAGACAAGTAGAAAAATGTCAAAAGGTACTGACTGACTTTGTGTGTGTGTGCTGCGTGCATTTGTATGTGTTTGAGTTTGTGAAGCTGCATATGTTCAAAAAAAGTATCTGCAATGTTTATGTGTGTTTGGACTATGTACAGTTTTTCTTTTGTATTTATTCTGTTATGTGGATGCAGAATGCAAAAGACGACTACCATTCCTCTCAAGTTATGATGATTATTATTGCAGAGTTTGAAGGACTTTGAGCTTGAATCGTTATTGTGTGCGTGCATTGTGTGTGTTGTAGAGTTGTAGTTGTAGTATGTAGCGGGTTTTGTTTGCATTTCCATTTGCTCTCTCCTTCTCCCGTTCTCTTTTTCACTGTTCTTTCACTGCTTTTCTCCATGGTTTTTTTCTTGTATATGAAACGAAACATCAAGGAGTGAGTAAGAGAGAGAGAAAGAAAGAGAGAGAGAAAGGGGGAAAGAGAAAAGTAAAGAGTTGGGAAGGATTTATGGGGAAAGACGCGATCACATTAAAATGTCGGATATTATATTACGGGCTCCATTACCACATGCTGCACATTTAAAGGCTAATATCAACATGGAAATTCCAGTGCGTCTCCCTGTACAAACGGCAAAGGCCTTTTCCTGCCCTACAAAGAGAAAGACCAAATGCAAAATATACCCATGTTGAAATATCCTCAAGAACGTGGAACGTTTTTCTCCAAGCGTGAATACCAACAGAGAGAGAGAGAAAGAGAGAGACTTGAATTGAAATCAACTAGAAACTCCAGCAGCAGCAGTAGCAGCCGGAGAAAGAGAAGCAGCAGAAGAGTAAAAAAATACTCGGTGAGTTTCCACGCTCAACTAAATAGGATTTTATGTAAATTGAGAAAGTGTAGCTATCTGTGCATAAATACCACCGGAGTAGTCGGACAGCAGAGAAAATGGAATGTGTAGCATGTGTGTGTGTGTGACTGTGCATGTGAATTCCGGAAGGAAGTTTGACACAATGCATGTACAATTTTGGATACATAGAGTCATCCCTGTACTATACATATTTAGGTATATTTATGCACATGAGCACATGTATGTGTACATAATCGAGAGATATGCGGACTGCTTTGTCGCCAAAAGTGAATTATAATGACATGATTATAACGATTACTGGAAGAATATAGGGAAATATAAGAGATCCATATCAAGTGCAGGAACAGGAACAGGAGCAGCAGCAGGAGTGCAAACAAGGAGCGAGCTATAGCTGGAGTAACTAAACCATAGCAAAGTACAGATATATCCTCGTAAGTACAGATATCTATAGACGAACGTTGATAGTTCAAGTTGGCTGGAGACGACATTGCAAGCGAAACACGGCGCATTCCAGAAACTCTCTTTCTCTCTCTCTCTCTTTCTGTGATAGCCAAAGCAATATTCGAGTAATAAATCCCGACTTTGTCGTGATAAATTCTCGGCCTTTTCCTTCACTCTCGGCTTGTCTATTGGGAGAGTTTTGGAACATTAGAAGCACTAAATGCGTACGCAATCCTTCGTGTATGTAACTTCTCCCAGCACAGTCCAAATATCCGTTGGTTCGTTCGTTTGTTCGTTCGTTCGTTCGCTCATTCGTTCATTCGTATATCCAACATTTTCGTTTCGTAATGCCAATGCCAACGGTTTACTTTACGTAAGCTTGAAACTATGAAACTATGAAACTATGAAACTATGAAACTATGAAGCTATGGATATGGAATGAGGATATTCGAGGACAAGGCGGAGTATATGTGTAATAAGTGTATATATTTAATTGATGACAAGTCTCGTTAGCCGCCAAACAAATGAATTCAAGCTGCTGGCGTTACGGAACACTCGCTAAAAGTGGACGCTTGAGCCTCTTGAAAATGGATAGGAAACTATATTGACATTTTTTTTATTATGCTGGCATTGAAAAATCGTCTCGCAAATTGGTATTATTTTTTTCCCCTTTTTTCCTGTTCCCCATCCTTCTCTTTCCTTCCTTTCAGTTTTTTCAGTTTCCAGTTTTCACTGTCACACAGAAGCATGGACTACAAAGTAGAAAGTAAGAAAGTACAGAGTGAGGAAAGTCAATGACCGTTTAATAGAACCTCGTCATCCTCGTCGTCGTTTTCCCTGTCTGTCTCCCCTCCCTCATAAAAAATTCCCCAGCACTTATAACTGGCTTCAAGAATTTCATGGTAAATTTTACAATGTCATAAAAAGCATTTTTATGACTCGTAAACTTTAACATGAATTTTGTCTTTCATAATTTTAAGGGATCCACAGGTGACAAACCCCGCGAAAAAAAACCCCCAAAGGACAAAATCCACTCACATTTAAATGTAATTTCTATTTGTAAATAACTTCTTCTTGAAATAATATATATATTTCAATTCCAAATAATATTTCTGTGTATTGTTTCAAGTGTGTGTAATTTGTAGGCAGTCAATTAGGGCAGTTTACATTTGGATTGTGTGTACATCCGTGCGATTTCCTGTATTTCATGGAAATGTATATCGCTCCGAGAAATTCCCTCTGATGATTTTAGTTCTCTCTCTCTCTCTGTCTGTGTGTGTGTGTGTGAGGAGGAGATAAATGATGGGTGAGAGAAATACTTGACGAGATTGGATTTCTACTCATGTAGCTGTAAAAGTAATGCCCTGTTATTTATGATTATGTTCGCATACAGACGCAAAGTCAGTCTCTCTCTCCAAGACAGAGAGAGCGAGAGAGAGAGAGAGCGAGAGAGAAGGAGAACAAGAAAAGGAAAAAAAAGGGAGGAAAAAAACTGGTCAGTCCGAGTTTGGCTGGTGGAATTTGTCCATAAAAGTAAACGAAGTTATCTAGTCTTCTCCATCCTCCTTCTCTGTCTTGTTCTTGTTCACCTTCCTTCTTGTTTCATCAATGTCTCTCCACACTTTTATGTCTTGAGGCCAGGACGTGAACGTGAACGCCAACCAACATTCAACTTACAACTTACATCTTACGTGTTCGTGTGTGTGTGTGTGTGTGGGCAAACTAAAAAAGAGGAGAACGGAGAAAGGAGAAAAGAGTAAAGAGAAAAGAAACAACTCTTGGAGAAAATACCAAATACCAATAGATATCAACAGAAACACTACATACGCTGTACAACGCTGTACATACGTCGTTCTGTATGGTGTAGTATGCATTGGTTCAACTTCAACTCTAGCTTCAACTACAACAACAGAGCGATTCTACGGTTACAAACTACAACTCGTTTTGGAGCTGAAGACTCACGACTGGAAACTGAAGCGCAATACAATACAAAGTTATGGTCATTCCCATTTTTTCACGTACTGTAACATGTCCTTTTATCTGGATGTGCATTTCTACTCCATTTCTGAGTTTCCTCTCCACCATTTTCCATTTTCTCTTTTCCCTTTCTCTCTCTTCTTTTTTCCTGTTTTTCGGTCTTTCATTCTTTTCTTTTCTCAAATCGAAGTGAAAATGGGGAGATGGTAAACGGTAAGAAGATTTCCTATTCGACATTTTCCCACTCGTTCTCCACTTATTTATGACTGCTCGAGCATTGAAATACGTACGGCAGATATTCGTATAAAAGAGGAAATGTTAAAGATGCCCGCCTTGTTATGTTATGAACATGCATAAGTATTGTAATACGTACGATACGTAAAATTCTCAATTCACAGACACAGACATAGACGCAAAAATCCAATGCAGTCTTGACAATAATGGGAATCGTGCTTGAGGACAGCCAACAGATCGTTTGGTCGAGGTCAGTCAGCATCTTTGACTTTCACTTTTCCTCCAATGCCGACTGCCAAGCAAGGAGAAAAAAGAACAAGATAGAAAGAGAGAAAGAGAGAAAGATTCGGATGGAGGGACAGAAAGAGAGAGAGAGAGACTCGTTTTCGTTCTGGTTGCCAACAAAGGGGAAAAGAGCATTTAAGCCAATACTAGCCATTAAACGCTATTGGTTTTCCTTACTTTTATCTTGTTCCTTGTAACTTTCCCCCTTCTTTTGCCAACTTTTCCCTCTCCCATGAAGGAAATCAAATCCAGACCTATTTTCCAATACTCGGAGAAATCAATAAACATTCTCTTTCTTTTTCTCTCTCTCTTTCGTCTTTGTAGTTTTTCTCATGGAATTCTGTCCGGGACTTTCCTCTTTCTATCTGCTATGAGGGAAAAGCATGCATTTCTTCAGTTCACATTGGAAAATTCTGAACAATCGTCCCGATCACAGTCAAATGTCACAACCTTTTTTTTGTTATGTCATTGCAGTATCAGAGCAAGGACATTCAAATGAATATGAATATAAAAATCCTCACTGACTCTGAGCCAACAAACAAATTGTTTTTGAATGGAAATGGAAAAAATGTAGATTTGTCAAATATTCTTATACGATTTGGACTTTCAACAAGGAAGAGGGAGAAAAAAAAATTCCGTATGAGAAATCATACAGTGAAAAAAAAATCGGCTTTATTTTAATAACAAGGGAAAGTGAGAATGTCAAACCAAAAACCAAAACGAGTTAAAATAAGTGGAAAAAAACTGGAGGAAGAAGAAGACGAAAAACGACGGAAAGCGTAAAACAACCAGCCAAACATTTTGCATCGTCAGCAAAAGTAATGATTCTGTTCATGAATGCTGGAGCTTGTGGTCAATTGCAGACGTGGCTTTTTTCTCAGTTTGTTTCCTCTTGGACGACTACGAAGACCAAGACGAAGACGACGATGATGATGTACGATCAACTGGAACAAATTTCAATCTAGTTTCAAAAAAATACATGTCCCATTTTCCTTATACATTCCTCATTCCTCCCCCCAATTTTTCTGTTTTCCGCGCTTTCCATTGTCATTCTCAAATATTGAACAAAGAAAAGAAAAGAAACGAAAAATATATATATATAGAAATCAATGAGAATGAGAAACTTTTGATTTGTGAATTACTCGTAGAGAGTCAGACTTCTAAATGACATATGACTTTTGGTTTCCCCATTTCCTCTCATGTCATTTCCACTTGTTGTTCATTCCCTCGAATTTCATCTCTCTCTCTCTCTCTTGTGTTTTAGACTGCTCAATACTCAATCCATTTCCACTGGATTCTAAATTCTATACATTTGTCATTACAAAATTCCATTTCTTTCTCTACCCACATTCACATAAATTATCTGTACTTGACGTGCTTCCAATGCTTCCGAAACTCCATTGCATAATTTACTAATTTAATAACAGCGTTTTCCCTTTCAATTCCACAAACAATTCCATCAGTTTACTATATAAAATGAGGATAAGCCATCATGGATGAATGAGTACACTTAATTTAATAGAAAATGAGCCATAATTAGCTGGGAAGAAAATCCATAAGCCCTCCATGTATTAGTTATTACGATAAAAATGGCAGTCTCTCCATATCCGTATATCATAATATAATATTACTATCCATATCTCAACACTCACTCGCCTCTCCTAAAATATCGTAAGTGTGGAACCCATCTTTTTTGTTTGGTGTAAAACAATTCCTTGAATGATAATGAATCCAAAAAAATGGAATCCTCATTTATTTTCACAACGGAAAACGAAATAAGCTATGGAAAATGTCCATCCAATCCAAATCCAACCACAACAAATTCTGAATCTGTGAGTGTACAAACAAACACGAGTTCACTCACTCCGTACTTTCCGTCGGTCCTCTGTCGCCAGGATCCGATAAATGTAAAGGCGAGCTGTAGAATAAACTTGAAACCGCTCATTTGGAATATTTGGATACATGAAATAAGTATTGAATACCTGTAGAAAAAATTACAGGGAGGAGAAAAACTGGAGAAACAACAACAGAAACTCCTCAAGAGTTTATTGTAGAAATAAAGGGAAAAGTTAGGGGTGGAAAGAGAGAGTGTTGTTTATACACGCCAAAAACAGTTTAACTCCAACGACTAACATTCCCAGGAAAGGAGAATTGCTCATAATTGCCCATTTAATTTCCAATTGCCGTTACCGTAGCTACCGACTCTGACTCTCACCCATCGCTTCATCTCTTGAATCTCTTGAATTTTAATTCTGTGAAACTCGTAGAATATTTCCATATAAAACGCACACTTGAAGACTAAAAAACCAAATGATGACGAAACAATCAAACTGGTTAAAGGCTACAGGGGAAAAGTCATTTGAAGCTTGTGTAAATTAAAACAAATTTTTCTGTACATAGTACATTTCCCCATTTACACAATAAAGTTAGGGAATTTAAGCTGGATTCACCGTTCAAACGTCTGCACAAATTCAACCCAAAAATGAAAACATGTTTAATCTGTCTATCGGGGAATCGTATATGGCATAATGTTAACATTAAATGATGATAAGAAAACTTTTTTTGGTGGTTCTTTTGACCTTAAGAAATTGAATTGAGTGCGAATACAAAATAAAATAAGAATTTTAAGTTAAGTTGTTTCTGTTTTTCTTTTGACTTTCATGTTTCCATTAATAAAATATCTACGCGTTTAAATCACCCAACACGGAATAAACGGGAGGTGCAACTAGAGAAAAACCTTCCAGACTTTCATTTTCATGGTTTTTTTTGTGTCCGTTCAAAAAAAACACCCTGGCTGAACTGCATTATTTAACTTGTTTTCCTATACTTTCGAGCACGATTCCCCAAATTTTATTTTCATACTTATTTTAATCTTTATCTCAGGGAAAACAAACAACAAACTCTCTCTCTCGCTCTCTCGCTCTCGTGTGTTTAATAAACAGTAATCGGGATGGGGAAGGGCAAACGACGAGGGACAAAAAAAACTCTAGCAAAGTTCCTTTATTATATTTATAGAAACGACTTGCACATGAATTCAATTTCTCAAACTGTGAACTGCAAACTTCCCAAGAAAACTTAGAACGAGGGAAAGGAAAAGAACAAGAAAACGAAGAAGGAAAGTTCACATCAGGAAATAAACTCAGGATTAGACAAGTAAACATTATGCTCTCTCAGAAAACTCAATTTTTTGTCTCACTGTCAATAAAAACACATTCTCCTCGTCTCTTTTCATTCCTGACCGTAAATGATGTCTCTCCGGCTTTCGTGCAAAGAAAGAGAGAGAGAGGAGAGAGAAAGAGAGAGAGAGAGAAAGTCAATGGTGAAAGCATTTATTATATTAGCATTCTCACTCGCCATAGGAAGAAAAACATATGAATACAAAAGGAAAGTGCTCCAATACACTCAACACAACACAATTGTAAATCCAAACAGGTCAAATTGTTGCACAAAGAGGATAATCAAAAGCGAGGGAATATAATGGAAGTGTCATCGATTAAGCTGAAGCCGTCACCTTCAAACCTCTCCACTCCCCACTTTCTCCTTGTTATCAAGTATGTACATTACTAATGCTAAATTTATAAAAAACGCCTTCTTCCGTACACTGTTGAATCCCAACTTTGGACGAGGAATGATTAATAACGTGAATGTAAAATTACAATGGTCATCAAAGCCAATAGAGATAATCTAATTTTGTTTTGTTGTGTTGGTAATTATCACGGATTCTGATTGGATTTTAGGATTTTGGAATTTTGGAAAGCCCACCGTTTTTTTGTTGTTGACTTGTATTGTCAAATCACGTTAAAAATGTCATGACATGAGAAGAGAAAGCACACACTAAAACACACAGTGTGACAGAGGGAAAGGGAAAACAATGAGAGAGTTGAGAAATGAGAGAGAAAGTCCATTTTTGCATGAGAAGTGAGAAGTGGGAAAAGACGGACGAGCATAGTAAAACGTGAACGATTCCCATCCGCCTGTTTTTCACAATGTGAATGTGAAGAAACGTCGAGTTGAGATGGAGACGAGAGAGAGAAAAAGAGAAAGAGAGAGAGAGAGGAAGGGGAAGTGAGCGTTGACTGTAGCAACGTGTTGTAAGTGTAGGCAAATAATGACTACCCTCAAAGTGTAATCAGAGTCATCAATCAGGCTGCAAATGGAGGACTGGGTTTTGGTAAATATTAGCTTTCCGCAAATATCTCCGTCTATTTCCACATCCACATCCACACTGCCAGCAACTCTCCAACCAAACCACCCAACTTTTCAAAACACTAAATACAGCTACATACATATATGTATACCCGCACACACACACACACGGACAGACAGACAGACAGACATTCAGATATATCTGTGTACAGTATAGAAAAGAGAGCATCCAATTCACCCTCTCTCTCATTCACTCACGTCCTCCGTCGAGTCAAGTCGAGTCGAGTCTCCAAACTCGACTGTGGAAACTCCAAAGGAAGTGAAGAAAGAGAGCAAAAAAATACTTAATAGAAAAACAGTGAGATGGAGATGGACGTTTTAGTCTACATAACAAACATGCTCCTGTGTCTGCTTACTGCTAACATTCCCAATGAGTGTACAAATAAAATCCACAAGAAAATTACGTGGGAGCACCAACAATCCATTTGCCACCATGTACCATTTACCATGTCTATCTGTCTATCTGTTCGTCACTTGTCCTTTGTATTGAATTATTGAATGGGAGATCTACACTTGTTAGCTACATTTTTGAAAAGAATTCAAAACTGTGTCCGTATTCGAATTAGCAGTTGCTTGTAAGTTTTCTATGGACTGTTTATTCAGTTCAGAGTAATTTATTCCAACTCTCTCGTTTTCCCTTCAAAAGTTATATGGAGGAGTCGAAAATTTAGATTCGGCATCAGATTTGGATTTGAATTCAAAATCTCGCAAGGAATGGCTGGCTGAATGTTGGGTTGGTTGTTTATAGCTGGATGAGATCGAAGAAGAGAACAAGATAGAGAGAGAAAGTTGCATGTGGGAGCTGGCTAATGATTTAGAGAGCGAGTGTTGAAAGTAGGTTGTTAGTTGTGTATTTATTAGTTGGATTTAAAAGCCAGCGGTTGGGCTTGAGAAATACAACTCTTTTGGGGGCAAACGGAACAGCAACTCTTTTTCTCTAGGAGAAAGACAGAAAGAAAGAAAAAAAGAGAAAGCGAAGGAAAACAAAATTACGGCTAACGTGTATTGAGTTTAGATGGATACTTTACGTCACATTATTGACTGTAGTCGTATTATATTTCATAGGAAATGGAATTCTTGCTCAGTTTTTTTCCTTCTCTCTGTCTCTCTCTCTCTCTCTCTCTCTCTTTCTCTCTCTCTAGTTATTTTTCGGGGACTCTTCGGTGGTCGTAGTGAGTTTCAAGGGAGAGGAAAAGAATGGCAGTTTCTCGACAATGGCACCAGAGCGGCTGCGATTTACGACGTCGACCTTCGTACACACACACACACACACATACGAACTCCGTATAAATAAGCACCAAACTCCTCACAGAGACGGAGGAGGAAAAGAAAAAGAAAAAGGAAAAGGACAGACAGAAAAGGAGAAAGAAGAAAGAGAAAAAAGGGAAAATAGAAACAGAAACAGAAACAGCCACAGTATTTTCCCCACAATAAAAATTGAGTTTCTCTCTCCTCCAGTTTTTCTTCTTCTTTTTCTTCTTCGTCTTCGTCTTTTTCCACGTCGTCTCTTCTTTTTCTTTTCTTTTTTCGTTATTTTTCTCCTCCGATATTTTTACGATGCCTTTATACGTAAGTGAGTACCGGGGAGAGTCAAGCCCCACTCATCATAGATCATAAATCCAAATGCTGTTGTTAAATTCAACGAATTGGCACAATTATGTCCTCCACCGAGTAGCCCAAGTAATTTTTTCAGCTACATTAAATAAATCTATCATGAAGACGACCGAACGAAGAAGAAGAAAAAAAAAGGGAAACTTTCAAGAGAGACGCTCAAACCATAAAAATCATAAAGTAGGAATAGAAATTCAGACAGAGAGAAAAAAAAAAGAGTAAAAGGGACGGCGATAAAGTATGAAAGGATGCAGAAACGCGTACAAAAGATAAAAACGTTAAACAAAAAACAATGGTAAAAAAAAGAGAGAAGGAAACAATTTTGAACGTGTAGAGGACAAAAATAGAGGGAGAAGTAAATCTAAATTTAAATTGAAAAAACGTTTCTCTGTTTATAATTTGTAATAAAAGTTTGTAAAAAAAAACACAAGAATTTGAATGGGGAGGAATGAGAAAACTGGAGACGACATGTAAATAGTAAATGGTATGCCAAACATTTCTAGGCAAATGGCAAATAACAAATGACAAATACACAGACTACAGATAACAAATACGATTCCAAATAAAATTATCGTAATATCTCTTATTTTCTCTTCAAGACTTTTTTCTTCTTCTTTTTACTGCGTATCTTTTAATTGCTCTCCAAACCGCAGGATTTTATTTCCTCAGGGAACGAGGAATATTATATAAATCATAACAAAAGTCTCAAGTTTATGATGTTTGTGACGGAAACCACTTGAGAAATTAAGTGGGAACGATCTTCACCAACTCATTTATTTTGCCAAGTCAAATCAAAAAGTTCTTTTCTTCTATATATATTCTTTCCTCTCCTTATTTTTTCCTTCTCTGTCGCGAGATCACTAAAACAAAGCATCACATTATTATTTTTTCTAGGGGAAATCAAGGCATAAAAATACTTGGAGACTCCAAATCGTATTATTAAATGTGAAAAGAGTTCATTGAAATTGAAATGAGGGCAGTCAATTTCTTTCAAGTTCCCTCCGTAACCGCCAAACGAAAACCTTTTTTCAACAGGTGCTTTTTTAACCACAAGATAAAATTGTGGCCGAGTTCAATTCAATCCACACAACTCTGTAAATTATCCCACCCGATCCTTTCCTTTCATTGTTTGTGTGAGCATTCACAATCTTCATGTTTACTCCACACCGGAAACTATACTCTGCAACAGAAAAAATTGACCTACAAACTGTCCCAGCACCAAAAGCCAAACACCGAACACGGAACAAGTGGGTGACGCATTTACACTCGAATTCAGACGACAATTACGAGTACATTTTACTTACTCGTACAAATAAAATACATTGAGAAATAACAGTGGAATTTCATTGTAATCCTGAATCCCTACCCATTTGTTCTGAATCCTTTGTAAAGAGACTAAATTATTATTTACTATTTACATGAATCAACGATGGAACAACACATGTCAAGGTTTCCCGGAATGTTCCTTTGGGTTTGCAAGTGCAAGTGGTCAATTCTTCTTGACATGTCTCAGTTGAACAACAGCAGGCAGGAGAGGAAAAAATGGACTGTAAACTCCCCCAAAAAAACCCACAGTTGACTGTGGAAAAACGGGAATCTCATCTCATGCTGAGAGACAGTTAAAAAAGGCAAGAACCAGCAAAAGTGAATTGCTCCAAGTTCCAACTCTCCCCAACAACATTTGAGCACAGCTCAAATAATCTTTATGCTCAAAAAGCCGAGAGAGTAAAGAGAAGAGAAAGGAAGTGTCTCGTGTTTTCCATACATGTCACGTTATATAGCAACGAAGGACGTCTTGTTGGCGTTGGACACACTGGGAGAAAAAGAGAGAGCAAGAGAGAGAGAGAGAGAGAGAGAGAGTATGAGGGCAGACCACGAAGCTGACTGTCTCCCTGACTGCTTAAAAAAAACCATGTATATTCTACAGTGTATTTTGTTCAGAGAGGAGCTCTAAATACTTTGGATGCTGGGAAGACGAAAGTAAAGCCATGAAGATCTCCTTACCCCCTTGAACATTGTGAACGTGCAGAGCTTTAGTCGACTTGCCGTTCCTGATATGTAACGTACCAAACTACAAAGTAGAGAAGCTCGCTCTCGCTTCTCCATATCATGTCGTATCGTACCGTATGTATGTACATGTGTCCACAATGTTGATTTCCTTTCCTTTATTTCCCCTTCAACTTTTCCTCCTTTCCCTTTAACTCTCTCCCCATTTCTATGGTATTTCTTTATCTCTGCTGGAGTCTTGGACGTGGACGACTCTAAAAAAACTACACTGCACACAGCTACGGGTAAATAGTTAAAGTTTTCACGACTACATATGACTACATAACCAAACAAAAGTCCATGGAAACTTTTTTTTAACGTCTGTAAGAATCAGACAGAGAGAGAGAGAGAGAGCAATGTCTTGCATATACCTACAGATATACATAATATGTACACACATTTACCTTTGGCACTGACAACGCTATTTACTATTTATAATCCTGTAGAGTCAAAGTTTACTTTATGCCTTTTATATTATTTCCCTTGATTTCAAATTTCAGTGTCTCTCTGCCAGTGTCTGTGTGGCTTTATTTTTCGACATTCCTTCTCCTTTTTTTACCTCTTTAATATCCGTAGCTTTGACATGGACGAGGAATATCCTGTACAATAAATATACAGATTATTTTCATTTCCGGCATTCTCAGGTCCCTTCATTCTCTCTGTCAGTAGGAACTATGAAATGGAGAGTGAGAGAGAGAGAGAGACAGAGAGAGAGAGAGAAAGAGCAAAAGTATTTTGATATCATGTCCCAATGAAAATTTCCGCATCGGAAGAATACAAACATTAAACTTCATTTTACAGCCTCAGAAATCTGCTTGTTCGTCTCACTGGGTAGAGTCAAGGTAAAGAGATTTTGTGAATCATATGCAGATGCACTCGGAGCTGGAAGAGAGACTGTTGTGTAGTTTCCTTATGTATGTGTGCCTGCGTACATGTATTGGAATAGACTTGTTAGAAGTGAAGGGGAAAGAGAGAGGGAGAGAACGAGAGAGAGAGAGTTTATTGAACGGACAGCAAGTTAGTCTGGTGTCATTGGGTATCATCTCCAGCTCCTTTTCTTTCTCTCTCGTCGACTTTGCATGCATGAGCCGCAATCTAAACCAAAGCCAGAGCTGAAAATGCTGATGCGCTTTCTCTTCGTCGTCGTCGTCATCATCATCGTTGTCGTCTTCTTCTTCGCGTTGTCGTTGGAAGCTCATGCATAATGCAAAGAGCAACATTGATATAGAAGAGATTACCATGTTGGTTATACCTTGTCAAAATATCACTCCGAGTCTGTAATCACTGTGAAATTTCGTGTAAATCCAGACTGTGTACACACAACCAGCCTAGCAAGAGAATCAAATGCACACACAAACAAACACATACACCCACGTTGACTACAAAACATCTTCAAATCATTGACAAAACTCTTATTACGTCAAAATCCTCACACTACACGTTCACTCCTACTCCTTTCTTCTGTTGAGCCCTTATCATTAGTACAATTGAAATAATTTATGTAACTATTAATAATCGTAATACTTTCCCTCATTTTCCCATTCCACAAAAAAAAAAAATTCTTGACTATCGTACTTAAATTTGACAATTCAATTTAGAGGATTTTTTTTAGAAAAAAAAGGTACAAGAGCTTTCTCCTTTTTCCTTTCCTCAAAAGTCAACAATCTTCTTGAGGAAATTAATGCTCTGCTTTGGAATGTGACAGGAGCATTTACTCAATTTAAACTTCCTCGCTTTCCCTACCACTTAGAGAACCAACAGCCAACAACTGGAAAAAGATTCCGTAAGTGAATACTTTTCAAGCTTCAAAATTGAAATCCCTACTGCACAAAACCCTCAGATTCTAAAGTCTAATGGAAGTCGTTCAACTTTCCTTTTCTCCCCCCGTTACGACTCGACGGCACCAACTCTCAAATCTAAACCCCAAATAAAAATCCCTTTACATACATATATAAATGGATCACGATCAAAATGTACAGGGATGACCAAAAAAAGATTCCTCTCATTCCCATTCTAATTTTGAAAATGTTTTATTGTTTATTCATAATATTATAGTCAAGCGTTAGTGGGATGATAGAAAAAAATCTTTGTCAGTGTCCAAATTGGAACGTTTATGTTTATTCCGCATTAGAATTGTAGGTAAATTGCGTACATTGGGGATGATCAGGTAATTTGAGCCATGCCATAATATCCAGCTGAATAATTCTCTTTTATGTCTTCTTCGTTTGTTTGCCTTGTAAAGGGTTTCAAAAACTCACAGGAATGAGGGACGATAAATATAAATACAAATGAGGAATGGGAAATGGAAATGAAATGTAATGCAGAGTGGAAAGGAGTAAATTTTTAATTTAGTGTAAAGTAGAAAATACACACGCACCCAAGTTGACATTTCAAATAATGTGGAGAGAGAAAGAAGAGGGACAAGTCTTTTGTAATTGGTGTATCTGATTCAAAAAGTAGGAAAGTACAGAAGAGAGAGAGAGAGAGAGAGAGAAAGGATGGATGGAGGATTCCACGGCTAATGTATTGTAGAAAATGTAGAGGGAAATAAGTTGCCGGTGCTGTGTGTCAAGTCAAGGGGACGTAATTTATTTAGAGTTAGCTCTCGCATAAGCTCATAAAATATGGAAAAACTCATTACGAGTCGTGGTGATTTTATCGCATTGCACAGGGAAAAGTAGTCACCATCGTCGTTGTCGTCGTTGTCGACAAGTCTTCGTTGTGGAGGAGTTGTTTGTTGGTCATCATTCTCTCTCGTTCCATGAGAATTTGTATATCTGTATATCGTATGTCTATGACGTATAAAGTATAAATAGAGAGTGGTTACTTACGGTTGGATGACTGACGATGATGTTCTTGTACATCAGAATGGTGTTGGCGGGTTGTTTGAGTGGCACAATTGGAAGTGGTGCAAGTTGACGGAGTTGAAGCTGAAATCCTGGCTGCAATGGAAGAAGATGATAAAGCAGAAGAAGAAGAAGAAGAAGAAGAAGTAGATGAAGAAGTAGTGGTAGAAGCCTGGCCCAATTGTGTGTAAGAGGGCGAATTGGGAGCTACAGAGGCTTCGGATGGACTCGGGGCACTAGTCAGCTGACCCCAATCACGGATCCCAAAGTATTTGACCTTTTTCACCAAATAGCAACGTGGCATGATTCTTGAATATTTTATGAACGACTCTGTTTTCTCTTTCCCTTTTTTCCTCCTCCTCCGACCGACCGACCAACCGAACGAACGAACGACCGAACGCCTCTCAAGCCTCAGGTAGACAATCCGTCCGCCGTATCTGTACAGATAGAACGTTTATTTTGATTGCTCTATCCTTTCACTTTACTTCACTCCCGTCCCGAGTCTCCAGTCTCTCCTTTATCCCCTGTAAAACCACCAGTACAAAAATACCAACATCAATATATAAATAAATACAACCAGACTCACAAACAAATATTACAAAAGTTAGAGCTTCCAAAAATACATGACATTTCACACACAAGTTTTCGTTATTTATTCGGCATGTAACACGCGGAGTCAGTTCATCCATTTAGATGGATTTGAATGAGAATTACTGATATAAATTTCATGAATGAATGAACGAACGAACTGGAAACTGAACAGAGTATGTCAAATTGTCCTTCAGGCTCCAGACGACAAAATCCACAGGAATCCATTCAAATCCACTACATATGAATGACAAACTCACTGCCCATGCAGTCAAATGTTTGTGGCTATCGATTCGATTCTAAAACTGAACATATTTTGATTCCAACTTTTTTGCTGTGTCTCCTCCTGGTCAACCTCAAAAAAGAAAACTCAAAATGTCAACAAAAATTGGAGGTATATAATATTTGAAAGTATCAGATTGAACTTGTCTATGGTTTATTTAACGTAGCAATGCAGATAGTAAAATTATTATGAAATGTACCTACAAGAATTTAAAACCATTTCCTCTCTCTCTTCTCTCACTCTACAGACGCACGTCCATGAAGCCATCAACTATGAAAAGAACATTTGATGTTTGATAGTGAAAGGTTGAAACATGAAAAGAGATGCGATGAGGATGAGAGGAGATGAGAAGGGAAAGGTTTATGTTTGGGAATTGGAGTTGTGTGTCTATTTATATGTGTTTGTGTGTGTATGTGTGTGTGTGAGCGTGAGCTTATTGCTTATGAACATTTTATCTTTTTGCGCTCGGCTACCGACTACGGCTTACTACGGCTTTTCATTGTACCTACGTTTGTATCGTATCATACATGTACTCGAGACCCTAGTGGAAATGGAATACTCTCAAGTTTCTCAAAGTTGATACCCGGTATGCAGTTGACTATTGCTGCTGCAGTTGTTGTGTTATGTTATGCTGATGGAATGCAGTGGTTGGATTTTCCATGGCTAGAAAAACATTCCTTGCGGTCAAACAAATACAAATAGAAAATCCACGCATGGAATTTCCTCTACTCTACACAGCAGAGTACCGACACCGAGTAGCCTGTCTCTCGTGTGCATGTGTGTGTGTTTTGTATGTAACTCAACTTGAGATCCTCAATTGAGAATTCAGTCAGGGTAAAGTTCAGATTAAATGCAGTTTAAGGTTTCTCTCTTTTTTCTCCGTCTCACATGCTTTTTAACTGCTCTCTTTCTAAATTCCCCCACTTTTAACTTTCCGCCATCCGCCTATTGATTTTCTCTTTCTTTCTTTCTTTCTTTGCTCCTTCTTCCTTTCATTCTCTCCATTCTTTCTTTCTATTTGTGTGTGTGTGTGTTTGTTTGTTGGTTTCCCTTTTCATACATTCAACTTCCACCCTTTAATTCCTTTTCTTTTTTCTTCTTCATACACATACAAAAGAAACCATAGGAATTCATAGGTAAACCTACAGGGAACGACATGCTACACACACTTCTCTATCTCTCTTCTCTCTCTCTCCTCTCTCTCTGTCTCTTGCTCTACCACCACATGATTAATAATGCTTTCACGTCAGTCTCTCTCCGACTCCGACTCCGAATCTGATTCTAGTGAGACTGGAATGAGACCAAAGTCCAACGAACGAACGAACAAACGAACGTGCCGTGTAGAGTGTGAGTGATGGGAATTGGAAAATCAGAGAAGCAAGAGAGAGAGAGAGAGAGAGAGAGAGAGAGAGAGAGAGAGAGAGAATCGGCAATCAGCACTTTGTACTTCACATTCAAGTGAATAATTCTATAAATTACCTAAGCGGAAATTCAAATTTTGCAATTACAGTCGGAATTCAAAGTGTGTGTATGAGAGTGAGAGAGAGAGAGGAAGAAAGAGAGTGTGTGCATACATATCGGTGGAAAGTTTGAGAATTGGAATTTGGAATTATCTGTAGGATAATGCGGATGGACGTAGACAAAGCTTTGGGCTATTACGTGTAATATTATTATATGGATTGGAAAGTGTGTGTGTGTGTTTAAGTGTGTGCGAGAGGAAGACAAGAGCGGACTGAAGGAGAGAGAGAGAGATTTGTGGTGGTTGTGTGTGTGTGTGTGTGTGTGCTAGTGGAATTCGCTGGCTCTGGTTCTGGTTCTGGTTCTGTCTGTTGGCTGGCTGGCTGGCTGACTGGGTTGGGTACTGTTGGGAATATCACAGGAGGAATAATAGGTGGGTGAAGTGGGAAGCAATCAGTTTTATCACCAGCCAAGGAACGAGGATGAGATGGAGAAATAGAAAGAGATCAAAATGTGATATCGATCAAGAGCTCAACTATTCTCCCGTCTAGATTGCTGATCTGTTCATTCAGGAGGGTATTATCAAGCTAGACTGAACCGTTTTCCACCATCACAGAAGTAGCAGGAGCAGGAGCAGCAAGGAGAGAGAGAGAGAAAAGGAGAGAAGGAGAGAAGTATAGAGAACGACTGAGCTATAAGGCTGCACCAAATTCAACCATTCACCAGGACCAGCAACCAACAACCAGCACCAGCACTAGACTCTGCCTGCCCTCGGTCTCTCTTCTTAGTTTTGTCTACATATAACCGCACAGCCTTCCTTTCCTATTCCAATGATATATAAATACTATAAAGCAACTTGTTTCAACTTGAGTCTATATGTATAAACTTGGTCCAGTAGGTATATATCGTATATCCTATATCCTATATGTACTTAACCAAGACATATCACACGTAGTATCGTATGTATGTACATATGTAGCAGAGCAGGGATACGTTCCCGATTACCCATTTCCCAATATTCAGCTCAGCTCAGCTACTTTCACCCCAGAAACGATGAATAACATAGGACGTACCTACCTTATGTTATGTATAGATTTCCCCCATATAAATAACTCAAAACCTACAGATAACCCTGTACTTTCTTTCCCTTTCTTTCCATTCCTTCGTCTTTACAAATCGTAACTCGTCAGTTTACGACCAAAGCCCTAACCAAACCAAACCATACTCAAGAAAAGGAAAACCAATGCTATGAGCGAGGATCGAAATCGAAGGTTTTTGGATATTATTCCAATATTAAGTATGTAAATACACTGGGATATTGGAATTAGGATATTCAATATACAAACCTACATGCAAGATGATTTATTATACATAAAGCTCATATACGATAAATATTTATTCTCCAACGGAAATTTGTCGAATGTCTATACTTTATAACCTCACAAATATTCATATTCAATCCGACTCGGACACTTATTCCATTTATTTGTTCGATAATGTCCAAGTACACGCCTGCCTTTCACATTCTTTATCCCCCCCCCCCAATATCCCATTGCTCCCCCCATCCATCCATTCACTCGACCACCTCAAGAATTTTTAGCTTCCCGCCACACATATGTATCTATTCCCATCTCACACATTTTACATCTAAAACAAATCCTGCTCACAAATTATTATTAAGATTGCCCTTTGGAATATTGCAAGCAAGTGAAAAGTTTCACTTTCCATCCGTTCATTTTTTTTCTACCTGTTCTATTGACTGTACTCGAATTACTTTCCTCCGTCAAGCCGTCAATAAAAAATACAAACACAAACATATTTGTGTGTGTAAAAACATCTAATGAAAAAAGAGGGCAGGGGAAAAAAATGAACAGTTTTGGTTGCTGGTGGAGTATCTGAATACGAATACGTAAGGTACTACAGTATTTGACGGAGGGTATGGACTGTTGGACATTGTGAAGTATTCCCCCATCTCATTACCCCAAAAGGGTAGAGCATGAAGTGAAAAGCCAGCAAAAGAGAGAGAGAAAGAGAGAGAACGTCATTGACTATCCCATCACGTTTGGACCCCAGTCAAATGATACTGACTGATGATAGCTGGCAGCTGAGTGAGTTTGGGTTTGTGTTGGCGTGGCATGGCATGGTAGGGCATGGTGCAAGGAAAAAGCTTGATTTGAAAGTGACTGAAATCATACTGGTTGTTGGATGTGTGTATTTTCATTCCCCAACATTTCCTCTCTCTCTCTCTCTCTCTCTCTCTCTCTCTCTCTCTCTCTCCTCTTCCCTTCGCGTACTACATGTACATACGAGTACGAGTGAATGTGAATAGGAGAGAGAGAGAGAGGAGAGAGAGAATTTGACGTGTTTCCAAGGGAATGAGTCGAGTCTATGTACAATGTACACTCGTGCCATGAATTAATAAAAATATATGATAGGGTAGAGCAAAAGAGAGAGAAAAAGAGAGGGGGGGAGAGAGCGAGAGAGAGGGAGAGTTGCCTGTTTCTGTTCTGTTTCTGTACCCGTTGCCCAGAGGAAGAAAATGAGTGAGCGCTCCGAATTCCCCTTTCAACAATATCGTAAATTGAACACATCTAGATTGTAGACTGAGATATACACAAAAGAAGGAGAGAAGGGAAAAGGAGAGGCCAGTGGTGTGTGTGTGTGTGTTTATACGTAATAATACGTATATTACTGCTGTGCATGTACTCATAGGTAGAAAACAGGAGCAGGGGATATGGGAAATGCAAGCGCTACTATGTACATTGCACATTGTACAGTGTATGTATGGGTTGAGCTCATTGTATTATACGCGAACGAGATGGGATGGAGAGAGAGAGAGAGAGAGAGAGCAGAGAGCGAGAGAAGAAGAAGGGAGACAGTTGAGTGTAGAGCCGGGTTGTTGCCAAGCTGGAGACTTGGGATGGATGGATGGATGGATGAATGAATGTATCGTGTGGCTGTGGATGGAATGGAATAGAGCGGTAGCACGTGTATTACGGACACCTGTTATCCTCCAAGCAAGCAGTCAGAGCAAAGGAAAGCAGAGCACAGAGCAACAGAGCAACAGAGCCAGCCCTTCCAGTCAAAAGCAGAGAGAAGCATCAACACAGCCGCTCTTCTTCTTTCCTCTTTCTCTTTTTTATACAAACACACACACACACACACTCTTTCTCTCTCTCTCTCTTACTTTTTCTCTCGGCAAATCTATTCGTGTTTCCTAGCAAAGTGTGTAGGGGAATATGAGGAAATTGTGAGACTCACCACGTTCACATGGAGAATTCAAATCCAGTTGGAGTGTATTCCAGTTGAGTTGAGTTGAGTTGAATCAAAAGAAATGGCAATGAGGTCAAAGTCGTACACCAAATTTAATTATAACTCGAGGATTTCAAATGGAGAAAATGGGTAAATGGGCAATCTGTTTATTTTATTCCCTTTTTTTTTTTTGGTATTTCTAAATTCCAATCAGCAAAGACATTCCATTTCACTTCCTCCTTTCCTTTTTTTTTGTGACTCACTTCAGATTTTTCCCATCAAATGAACATGAACATGACTGCGTTACACTATGGATGTAAATATATAAAACTATATGGAAAATTATAATTTTCCCTTGATTCCAAGTCACCGTATTAATATTTATCACTCCAACGATGAATTGGACTAGTTCAACTTGATAGGAATAATTTCAGTGGTAAGGGCATGATATTGTTAATATTTTGATTAGACTTAGTCGGATGATTCGGAGGATCCATTGCGGGATTATGAAAGAAGAAAAGACGTTCATCATTTCATTTCCGAGTTGAGAACTCTTTCTCCCTCAAAAGAAGACGGCAAAAAAGAAACAGTGGAGTGTAATTTAGGGAAAAGTTGGGTGAGGGAATAATAATGATGGGGAGTATGTGAAGGCTCTTCTAATAGTATCTGCTGTGAATTATTCATGGGCGAATAATTTGATGAATTTCCTCTCCACCCACAATTTACGTACGCATAAATGTTAACGTTAACCCAATGCACACACAAACTTCAACTTCAGTTCTCAATGATGATGATGATGATGATGATGACGATTCCGTTCCCCTTTTCATCTTTCCATTTTCCCCATCCAAAGTATTCTTTGAGTACAAAAAGAAAACGTTTTATATATATATATATATATATATATATATATATATCGTATATATGTTTGTATATCTATTCACATTCAATTAAAATATTCTAATGTTTCTCCAAATTTCCCCAGTTAGTTAATGAGGAGTTTGACGTTTATTCTTTCGTTGTCGTCATGTTTCGTTTCGTTTCGATTCGATTCAATTTTCGTTTTATTTTCCTTCCCCTCCACCAAACCCGATTTCCCGAGTATTCAACAAATTCAAATCCAGAGAGAGTTAGTAATTAGAAAATCATTAGAGAATAGATTTCTGGTTCGGATCTCATCCCACGTCTTATTATTACTTGAGGGAAAACCGAGAAAGATTTCCTTGGATTTTCTCCAGGACTCGGAACGTTTTTTATTTTCTCAAGACTCTCGTCAAAAAATGACTAACTATAAAATGATTGATGATCATGACTGATGAGGAAAAAACACAGACACTCGCCGCACACACAAACATACACACACAAACACTCCACTCACAACCAGCAATTGGAGAGAAAGCTGGAGCTGAAGAGAGACTGAGCAGGAGAAAAAAACAGGCAGACAGAGAATTTCGCGGGAAGAAAACTTGCTTTTACAGATATTTTCCTTCGTTTTCGTGTCGTCGTCGTCTTCAGAGTTTACGTTCAAGCCGAGTTTTGTCTTGTTATTTTTTTCATGAGGGAAAAGAGAAGAGCGGCAGAGAAGGAATATCAATATCAATATCAATACGAGTAGGATAAAAAGAGTGAATAAGAGAACTGATAGTGTAGGATATATAGTTTTTTCGTTTAGTTGGCTGGTAGATTGGTTGGTGCGGGATGAACGAAGAAGGTAGAACACCCACACACGAAAAACAACACACACAAGTGTTCGTTGGAGAGAGGACAAAGAAATATATATATCTGTAGTCTCTGAATACTCGAGGCACCCTGAGCGTCGAGCTCGACGGAGAAACGTAGACTGACAAATTTCACCATGCGCACCGCAGTCCCCGTCATTCTCGCAAACTCCGGGTTTTCAGTCCCTCTCTCTCTCTCCCTCTTTCTTTCTCTCTTTCTATCTCCATCTCTCTCTCTCTCTCTCTCTCTCTGTCTCTCTCCTACTGATCGATACCATGGAGGAATGTATTCTAATATGCTTTACGTTATGTCTAAACTCCCATATGTACACATAGCCAACACACACACACACAGTTTTCTGTACAAGACCCCAAGAGGGAATTTTTACTTTTATAACTTCACCCTCACCGAGACTTTTCTATCGTATACACAATAGACAATAGCAATAGTGACTCGTGAATGGACTCGCGTCTACACACACACACAGTATACAACAAAACCATCGATAAAGGAGACAGGGGGAATTTCCCTATATATATTTACATTCAACTAGACACATATATATGCTTATGCACTTTTTATGCATACACATATCCGTGGAGAAAGAGATAGAGGACGACCCTACACATTTATACATTATACAGACTAAACAAAGACAACGTGTACATATGCCAGGCTTGTTCTTCTCTCTCTCTCTCTCTCTCTTTCCATTCTCGGCGAAAGGAAAAAGCAAAACTTTTTGGTCCTCGATGCATATGCATAGCACGTAAACATTAACGTTACCATGCATTCAGATAAGCTTGAATGTGTGGAAGGGGGAACATTTGATCACATATAAAATGCTCCTAGTCATATTTTTCCACATGCATTTCCCATTCCTATGAGTTTCTCTCTCTCGTTCTCTATCTCTCACTATCTCTCACTATGTGTCTCTCTGTCCACGGTGGCTTCATTATGTCTGTTAGGGTGTAGAGTTGTAGAGTGTAGATCAATTTCCTTTTCCCTTCCCCATGTTTTATAAGCAACGATAGGATTATTTCTCGGTAAATGGTAGTTATTCATGTAGATACTAGGACGTACTTTTACATGTGGATTGGAGATGTGAAAACATATGGCCAATATAGTTTGAGTCAGCATTCAGCAGATTCAGCTCCGTTTGAACGTTCACTGTTCAATGTTGAATGTGTTTGGAATAGATTACCTTTTACATACATACGATATGCATGTGTATTGTGTTTGTATCTGTGTGTTTTTTTGTAAGATACATTGCCGTTGTAGACATCGGCATGTATTTACATGCGGCAGATATTTTGTGTATTATACAACAGCTCGAGAGAGAGAGAGTGAGAGAGGGAGAGATGGTTTGATGGAGCAGACTGAGGAAAGTGGTAGGAGAGTGTGAGGGTAAGCAAGTTAAATATGTGTGTGTGTCCTTGTGCAAGGTTTCACGTAGAGGTTTTCAAGTGTGGGTTTATGTAAGAACTGAGTGGATACAAGGAAACGAATTTCACTACAGACAACAAACTGCTGAAACAACTAGACGGGAGTAGGTATATACAGACTACAGAGAAAGAGAGAGAGAGAGAGTGAGAGAGAGATTGTAACATATTATGGAGATGAGAATTTTTGGGGGGGAGGGGGGTTAAAGAAAAGATCTAAACAACAATATTTGAGGACTCGTACATACTTTCAATGGGGAAATGTATGTAGGGAGTGAGGAGAGGGGTCCCTCATGTTCCATTGGGAAGGAAAAGTGACCCATTTGCTCAATAGTAACACCTGTTACCTCCTCCTCTCTCTTCCTCGATGGACCTAAACTATACCTTAATCGCTTCATCTCCAACTCAAAATATTCCACTCCACCAACCTCCACATGCACATGTAAATCTTTTCCATCCTCTCTCTTTCTCTCTCTATCTCTCTCTCTCGTCCATATCTCAATTGCAAATCCCATTTCTCATCACATCCAACAACCTTTTTTATTACTTTCCCCCCTAAAAAAAGTGTCCATTCATACAAAATCCCAAGGTTTTTCCAATTTCTAGCAGCCATCAGGTTGTCGAGATTTGAAATTGAATTTTCTCTAGCTTTTTTTTCTTTTTTTTACAAATACAGGTGTAAGTTTTTGACCATATCCGCTTTTTCTTTGTCTCCTTCAGAAATCTCTTGAAATATTCTTTGCAGAAAATGGAAAAACATTGTTGTGGTTTGGAAGGGATGGGATTCAATTGAGCTATAAAAGACGTATGGTGGATGGTGAATGGGAAATGGCAAATGGGGGAGGCAACTGATGACTGTTGAAGGAAACCGTAAGGTATGAAACTATAACGGAGGTTAGTACCGGTGGAGTATGAGTATGAGAGGAGGAAACTTTGGTTCCGTAACTGCCTATTGATTTTTCATAGTTGCTTTTTCTTTCCCCAAGTTGTGTGTGAGTGTGAGTGTGTCTGTTTCTGTCCGTGTTTGTAATGTTTGGTTACATTAAGTAAGCATCAACGGATATTTACATGAACATGAATTCACTTAAGTTGAATGCATAATTGATTGGAGAGAAGTTAATCTATGCTTATTTTTTGGACTCCCCGTTCCAAATGAGACAAACACACACACACACACACAAACTGAGAGAGAAAGTGAATCATTTCAAATTTTCATGATGCATTAATTGCTCAAGAACTACGTGACGTACGGAAGAGAAGCGAATTATAATTATCATGAATTCCCTTCACCAACAACCATCTGATTCCCCACTCCCACTCCATTCCATTACTCCTTTTTCAACATACACAATCTCTCTCTCTCTCACTGTCTCCATACCTTTGACATTGCATACACTACACAATTCAATCATTTACTTTGAAAAATTAGCAAATATAATTCATTGAACATTTGTCAATTCCTAATTATTTACAAACGGTTCTTGATTGAAATAATTAACTTTAACCTTCAGGTAGGTCAGTGAATGGGAAGGAACTGACAAAAAAAAAGACTACGAGGTCCGCAAATTTCTCAACGTAGGTATATGAAAAATTCAAAAAGAAAATATATATTGGAAAAGGGGCAATTGAATTGAATAAAAATGGGGAATATCCTTAGAAGCTGGGAAAGGGGGGGGGGGGGGAATAAAAGATGTTGAATCGATTTTGCACTATCTTTGTCCCAAAGACCACTTGTATTTGTATTCATACCCGGAATTTACTATTAGAAATTCCGAGTTCAGTGTTATACTCTACAGATACTCGATAGATATCGTATGCAGAATAGAATATCATTTTCAATCTTATCCCTAGAGTTCCGAGTTTCAAGTAGCGTAGCCTAGCATACCATAACATTGTATTTCTTCCATATCCATATCCATGTCAGCTAAGTCAAGGCAAAAGGCGAAAGGAGAAAGCAAGAGCCTTGGGAAGATGCATAATGAAACAGAGAAAGAGAGCGAGAGAGAGAGAGAGAGAGTAAAAGTATAGAAGAGAATAGTGAATTGAGAAAGGGAGTGAAACTCGAGGAGTTTGCTATTGGCATTATTCTCAGGCCATAATGATACTTTCGTCTAGATTGGATTCCATTTCTCATTCCATGTCGGCTTTCTTATTAAAGTACAATATAAATAAGAGCATTTGATTCAATAGACCTGGTCTTGACTCTCTCTCTCTTTCTCTTTCTCTCTTTCTCTCTCTCTTCGCTTCCGAGCTAATTCAAAAGCTCAAAATGATATCCGAAACAGTTGAATAAAGCATTGAAATCTATTCAAAGTGGAGTCTTATAATTATGTTAGAGGTGCTACTTAATATAACCAACCTTCCTCTCTCCCTCTCTTTCTCTCTCTCTCACTGTGTTCTATCTTGAGGGCTTTCTACTGATACTCTGATATTCTGATATTCTCCCTATTTCGCTATGGTTGAATGTTGACGTGGACCGGTAATAGAATTTTGAGCTTAGTCCTCCTCCTTCTCCTCCATCTCCATCCATATACCTACATATATTCATTATACACTCACTATCCATTAAATTAACGAGTTTTTACGTATATTTTTGTCCCTCTCTTTCCATTCTCCGTCCCTTTTCAACTCAAAGCCAAGTCCAAATGTTCACTTATGAAATTAGTTTGATAACCTACAGAAAATCCCACCATTTTCTACACATTTCAAATCCAATCTCGTCATTGTCTAATTCTACGATATATATCGTACAGTAATTGTTATTCTAATATGGTTCTCCGACATTCCAATAACCGACAAGTCATTCGCAATCCGTCCAGGATTTTGAATTTTGGATTTTCTGTACATGCATGTGAACAAAGGAGAATACATGGAGAATTGCCATCTGTTTTCTTTTTTTAAAAATATTCCGTACTTGGTCCTTTTTTTGATGAGAATTATGCTAAATAATTATAAAAATCTATAATCAACTGTTGAATTCCACACAATTTAAGGAAATAAAATAAAGGGAAAAAAATCAGGTCAGAGTTAGACAAAGAAAACATTGAAATTTTTGAAATTGAAGTTGGTTTAGGACAGTTAAATTTTAAAGTTGGGATGGAAATGAGCGATTAAAGTCGTTGTTCTTATCACGACGCCCAGCTGATGGCCATACTTTTGGCGAGTTTGAGATTTGGGATTTTGAATTAGAGGCTGAGAGTGTTTGGGTTAGCTGGAGTGTTTGTGTGTGTGTGTGTTTATGTGTGGAGAAGAGATGGGAGGGAAATGACTAAAGGCTGTCGCGGAATTTTCTCAAGTAGTTTGATTCCAATTGCCTTGAAGCATCGACCATTTTAAGTAATATAGAAAAAGCATGGAAAAGGCGGTATGGAAATGTCGAAGACTTCTCCAAGCTTGAACTTTCTCTGTGGATTTATAATACGGCGAACACTCCAGGGTTCCTCTAAATATGGAACTAGAGTAGAGAGAGAGTGAGAGAGAAAGAGAATTATGAAGATACATACGATATACCATAGAGATAGATAGAACAGTGCAGTGCAGTGCAGTGCAGAAATGATGTTGGGCTGGGTTGACTGAGTTAAGTTTTCAAGTCTCCTTGCTGCTCCTCTTCTTGATTTCCCTTCTACTCTTATTCTCATTTTCTTTTTTCGGGAATGTCTTTACTCGCGCTTCTTCTCTGCTCTCATCCTCTCGGAGCACTATGCTGGGTTTGGGTGTGATGCAAGAGAATTAGGAAACAAAATTGACTCGGAGCATTGGAATAAGTTTAGGGGCAACATGTGGTGCTTAATGCTCCCAAAACTCACAGTCTCTCTCTCTCTGTCTGTCTCTCTCTTTCTCTCTCTCTCTCTCCGCATGTCTAACTCTAATAGGGAGTTCCTTTCCCCACCACTTTAACTTACGTCCTCTCTTTTCCCCTTCTTTTTCCTCTGTAAGACTTGGAATACAAATATATCGTACATGTATATTCTGAGAGTCGCTCTACATAATCTTCCATAGATTTATTTACGGAGCATCATTTCATGTACATGTACATGGATCTTATGTAAATATATGATATGGGTCTGAGGATGTCCCATTAACCAAAGTATATTATGCTCACTTGCATGAGGGAAATTCCTATTTCCTATTTCCATGAAAACCCTGGGTAACTCTCCTACTAGTTTCGGGGATTGTGGTTCTCGACTTGAGAATTTAGAATCTGAACGTAGATTTAAACTATAGGATCTGGCTCTTATTCTCAGTCTCTTTCACGCTCGGAAATGTACGTAGCGAGAAACGGATATGGAACGACAACCACAGACTTTCACATATACTACAGAAATTAGTCTGTCCAGCTCTCTCTCTTCTCTCTCTCTCTCTCTCTCTCGCATTGGAATCATCAGTAACTGTGTGGCAGTGGAATCGTTGGAATTTCACTTGGGATGTGGAAGGGAATGTGGTTGTAAAAAACCATTTAGCGGGTATTTTACATAGACAAAGAGAGAGAGAAAGAGTGAAAGAGAGAAAGGGCAAATAAGACTTTTACTCTCCATGTTCGTCGTGTTATCCTAATTCAATGTGGATGAAAACTTTCACCACTAATTTCAACAAAACCACTGGATTTACTTTCTACTTTCTCTTCCTCATCCTCCACAATAATCCACAATTATGCTCAATTATTATACACAAAATACATGGGCAACCAGTAAGGAAAATCAATGCTTTTGAGTTTTTTTTTGTGTTTTGAGTCTCAAAAGAAGCATGTCCATTTGAAATTGAGTTACCTCGCGGGGATTTGTTGATAAGCTTGAATCGAACGACGCTCATTCCTAGCTTTGATGACAGTATCCGGATATTTCCAAGCACAAACACACAGAGAGGCATTTGAAACCTTAATTTCCATATGTATAAGTATATTCTTCCAAACTTCCATAGCTAATGAAAAGGAAATGAAAATTATTATGTTTGTGTACACACGTCAGCCATGAATTATATTCTGTTCGTATAGTGAAAGTGAGCACCACACACACCATCGGAGTTTCTTTGAATGCTCAAAGACCGTCCGAATTACTTATACATCAAATTTGTGTAGCTGAACAAATTTCAAATTTTAATATTAAATACAGATACGAAATATGTACAGATATATCTGAATTATATATACAAGTACCGAGTTTGCATTATGTTTTAAACGTGACTTTTTGTTTGTATCGTATTTGCCTTCCCACGTCTATGTCTACTCTTGTTTCCATGTGTTCTCAATTCAATGCGGATACACAGCTATCTGTAGCAGACTAATGTTATGGGATATATCGTCTTTTGTAGGGAAAGTTGAACAAATGGATGAAATATTGGAGGACGAGTAGAAGCAGAAGCAGAAGCAGAAGCAGAAGCAGAAGCAGAATGTTGTCTCTCGTCTATGTTTCGTATGTGTGTGTGTAGTGTTTAATCTAATCTAATCCTTGATAACACAACATGTACTGACTCTGCTTGCAGTTGGTAGTTGGTAGTGGAGATAACTACTTGTAATGACCTCACAGTGTGGTGCATATATATATGTACATATATCATATCTGTATATATCGTACGTACAGAGACAGAGAATATTCTAATTTCTAATGCATTCGCATGGTGTACATATCTTGGGAATGAGGCTCGAGCTGGATGGATAAATTCCAACTCTCTTTCTCCCTCTCTTTCTCTTTCTCTCTCTCTCTTTGGCTGGTCCTGCTGTTCTGTGGCTGGATGGAATTCAGATTACATTACAATACAAGTACAAAAACTACATACCTAACTACAAGAAGAGAGAGATAGAGAAGAGAGCGAGAGTGGTGCATATTATAATATAAAGTTGTGTAATTATGAGGGCAGGGATGGAATTAATATACATTCGAGAGTCGAGTCGCGAGTCGGATATTGTACAAGAGAGAGAGAGAGAAAGAGAGAAAGAGAGAGAGGGAAAGCGAGTGAGGAGTATCGCGACATCCTTCCTCCATGATGATGATGATGATATAGCCATTACTATTACTATTGCCATTCCTATTCCGTCGACCGCTTACTCCGCTTCTCTTGCTCGCAAAACGGAAGCCATTCACATTTTACAATGCCTCATCCATTAAATTCTCATACTCTCATACTCTCATTCTCAAACAATCTACATAAGTACAAGTGTGTGTATAGATTATATGTACATTTATGTACAGAGACTATACGTATGTAAAGGCATGTTTTTATAGTGTTTGTGTTTATGTCATCGTCTTTGCCTTTTGTCTCTGTCTCGACTCTTGCTTGCTTGTGAAAGTTTCGTACATGCATGCACTTCACTTACACATTTAACCACAGTGAATTTTAATGGCTCGTCCTACCAAATCAAAAATGCATGCTTTCCAATGGAGACTCTTCTCTTTATTAAATGATCTGATTAAAATTAAATTCGACATGAGAAATGTGGATATTTAAGTGCAAATCATTTTCTGTATACGTAATATTCATATATACTCATGAAAAAATATTTGGGGAATTTTGATGTAGCGGATGTCCCAATTTTTTCTGTTCGTTCTTCTTGGAGAGTTTGTCATTTAATAAGAGAGATTTGTGGAGGAACTCCATGGTAAGTACGATTATTTATATGCTCGAGATCGGAAGAAGGAGACAGAGAAAGCGTGGGGAAGCGTTGAAAAAAACTGAAGGGAAATTGCTTGTTCAATCCTTGGAATTCCCGAGTAATCGAGGTCAGGAATCTACATTACGCAATCAGAATTTTCCATTTGTATTTGTTTCGTTTCTCCGAGGAAACATGAGGATTTTTTAAAGTCGAATGTGTCTGTACAATTCACATTACTTTAAAATGGTGGACAAAAGAAGAAAAAAAACAGTGGATTTTCCCCATTTTCCCCAAAACATTCATATCAGTATTTCGCTGGAATACATTTGAAGTTGGTTGTTTTGCATAACGTGTGTTCGTTGTCTACAAGTTTTTGTGGGATCGTCTCAAGTCTCAAGGTGATGCAAAGTGCGGATTGTAGATTGTGAATCGTGCCCCATTTCGTTTCATTCCAGGTAAAATTTATGATGCTACACATTTTTTTTAGTTTGTGGACAGAGCAGTTTAGAAAATATATGGTTTTGTTGGGTAGCGTGAAAAAGCCCCAACCCAACTTTTCAGGTCATTACACAGACCATGATGGTGTGAGAAATCAGCAGATGTGAAGCACAAGCACAGTGTACAGTCGTTTACACACACACACACACATGCTTTGTATTGCCTACATCTTTTCTTTCAACCACATCCACGAACTTACTCTTCTCCTTAGTCTTCTTCCCTCTTATTACATTTTATGTACATTCTACTTTCACTCGTACAGTGGGACTAGCCAACGGCCACCAACTTGAACTTCTTCTTGTCCAATGTAAATATACCTAAACAACAAAACTCTACCACTTTCCCATCCCCAGACTTTGCAATATTTATCCTCTCCATATTTTCAAAATTGTCACAGTACTACAAACATTTGCTTGGTTTAAATTCAAACTTTAAGGGTGAGTAAAATCCTGTACAAAAATATGGACATGAAAAATGGGTTCCTGGACATACACTTTTTCCATTTCTTTTCTGGAAATTTGAATTCAAAAATACTAAAGAAAGTTGCAGTCCAAGACGTTCAAAACCGATTTTACAATACATTAGTGTGGAAAAACAAGGTTCTACAAACAAAATTTGGTCTGATTTGGTCTGACCCACTTAAATTTTGCTTTTTACTTTTTGTCTGTACAAGTATTCCCAGGGACTTTTAAAAAGATATTCTTTAGAAACACAATTAGAAAAGACGGAGTCTGGGATTTCCAGAAAAAAACATGTCTATTCTTCGTAGTTTGACCTTTAAAGAAACACAACATTTTACAAAGCAGAAAAAATGATTCCGATTAAAAAAATAAGAAAGTTACCTTTATTAACTTACTTAAGCGGAAACATGTTCAATTAGGAATTGGAACAATTAACATTTAATTGCACAATAAAAACGTGAAACAAAGATAAATGTGATCCAAAACGTAATAAGATCTTAAGTTTAAGGGGACAGAAAAAAATTCTTCGAGTAAATTCGTTTAGGACTGGATTCACGGGATTAAATGACCAGTTTAAGTTAAGAGTACATGAGGAAAATTACACTTTCGACTTTGGACTTTCACCACGGCGACACCAGTCGACTTGACTCAAGGTTCAAAATTTGTTTTACCTCTCTCCAACTCTCTCTCTCTTTTTTCCCCACTATACCTTTTGGCTCCAACTCACGTTTTCCGTTTTCCTTAGTACATCTAGTCATTGAAGGTAGTCATTGAAATACCTACAAAGTCATGTGTAATAAGGAGCTAGGAGATGGGCAAAGACCATAAAGAAGAAAGATCTTTGAAAATATCGTATTCTCATGGAAAATGCGAGAGAGAGACAGAGAGACTTGGTTGACTAAACGTGGGTTGGCATTGGCATGTCTTGATAATGTATTCCGGGGGAGTGGTGGTGGGGGGGGGAGGGGAGGGAGAGTAGTTCAGCTCTACACTAGAACCGTTGCTGTTAAAATGGGTCCCACTGCGATCTTGTCGTCCAATTAAACTCCATTTCTTTTTAGTGGCTTTGAAATGAAGACTAGTTTGCTAATGTAAAAGGAGAGTATGTATCAGTTTTTGTCCATTTATGGAGGTACCTTTTCCCTTTTCCCTATCTCTAGCATATCCCACTGTTTTTAGATTAACTTCACAAGCAGATACTAATTCGTATGCTTAGGTAAATTCAAAGATGCATTCCAAAGGCACAAAGGCTAGACTTGCTTTCTCTCTCTCTCTCTCGTCCTCTCTTTCTCTTTCTCTTTCTGTTCCTCATTCTCATTCCACCCTTTTGTTGCACATCCAATTTATTCTTTCTTTTAATTCCAACAGAATTCACGTTTCATTAATTTTGCATAAGTTTATGAATTCACATTGCATTCCAAATATCTACAGGAAATAGAACACGCCGTGGAGGCCACCCAAAAATCCACATCAAAATACGACATAAAGAAACTCACTCACCACTCTCAAAAGGAACTTGGGAATTCACCACCGGGAAATTGATGAACAAGTCGTAAAAAAAGGTGAAAAGCAAGGATGACTTGGATGATGATGCTATAAAAAGTATCCTTGAACTATGTATGCATGTGTGTGTGTGTGAATATACGAATCGGAGGTTGTTGCTTACAATTAGCATGTAGGTAGATATTTGATTGTAATTTTATGCGGGGAGGTTTTTAGAGCTCGCGGAATAGTCATCGTTTTTTTTGGGTGTGTTGTGTTATAACATCTGCCATGGATTTGAGAGAATAAATGAAAATGAAAATAATGAAAACTCACGTGAGTTCACACGCAAAGTATGAAAAGTCATAAAGTCTCATTTTCTTTCCTTCGTCCTCTAAATCTTCATTTAGTTTCTGTTGGAACACTAAAATGTACCATACATTCTGAGTTGAAGGGGAAAATGAGTCGACCCGACAAATATTACGGTGGAAATTCACACGCTCTCATCCACTAAATGAACTTTGGTTAGTTTAATTTCAATTCATAATTATTTTCACCAAGAGTTACGAGTTTAGATTTGAATCGCTTGAAAACTTGAAAAATATCTGGGCAGAGAGAGAGTAGAAAATAAAATGTTCCCACTCCGAGTTAAATTATTTATTCGGGAACTTTTAATCAACGAGTGAATTACTAATGTTGATGAGAGAGGAACTCGGAACTTGAGTCTAATCGCACGTAATAATGCTTGTGAGAAAGTTTCCCCAGAAACCAGGGAAATGTACATAAGAATCGTCTGTCGACCACGACGCATTTTGAGCTGTATGCGTTAGTGTGATTGTGGCTGCTACTGCTACTACTGCTGCTGCTGCTGTGAGATGGGGGAAATGAGAAGAAATGTCAAGAGTCTCACTTCGCACATAATGTATAAATTACATTCAGTGACAGGGCAAGATGATTTGTCATCAAAACGTACGGAGGGAGAGGGAGGTGCGCTCACACATAGAAAGAGTTCACATTAACCCACAAACTTTGCAAAGTACAAAAAAATAATGAGATAGCCTAGAAGTATAAGTTCCACACATATACATATTATTATCTGTAGACCACTCTCCTTCACACATCCTATATACATATATACATACGTACGTATTCACGAATTTTTATGTACACATCCAGACGCTAAAGTCTAAAGAAACCAAATCAAAAACGTGCATTCAACGTTCACATGAACATTTTTTTACACGCTATACACACAGAATCACAATTCACAACTCAGAATTCTCCCACACTCTCTCTTTCTCTCTCTCGCACACTCTCTCACTCTCTCACTCTCTGCGTCCAACTCTCCATGTTTGATCAAGCACATATTTTAACTATAAGATTCTTGTCTTTCTCTAGTCTTTTTGCACACACACACCCATGCACGCACACACACACACAAAGAACGTGAATATTGCTTAACTTTTTTTCTTCTTCTTGGTTTCCCATGCTTTCGCTTTGGGTAGAGAAGATAAAAAATGTCGAGGGGAACTGTCATGTGACTACAGACTAGGACTACAGTCTACAGACCCCAGACACCAATAGAGAAGAGCAAACTTCCCCTTTGGGCGGCTGGAAAAGGCAATGAGAACATGTATTTTTTTTGTGCTGGACTCACACTCACCACACATTCATCAGTCAGCTCTTTAGCTCCCTGTCACACTCTGTCACCTAATGCACGTCTGCATACTCATACCCTAACTAACTAAAGGCCCGATGGCCCACCATCACACCATCACCCGCGCTCTATCCTCGTCCTCTATACCTCTACATTTATTTCCCGTGTCCGTCTATGTTCCTGTCTCGGTCTCTGTCTCTGTCTATGCCGATGCCAATGCCTATGTCAAGGGCCAAGTCTGTGGAGACTCCACGAGTCGGATACGTTGCCAATGAATCTCACTTGCTACCATATTATACACATGTACATACATTCACACGTACAACTCCCAACTTACCACACCGCAGTCATTGGGAGAGTTTTTCCTAGTTGGTAGTCTCTCAGGTCTTTGCCATTATACGACTTTTCCTTGGATAAACCAACCAAATCCTAGATTACAAATCGACAGGGACGAGGAGAACAGGAAAAGTTTGCTTGGTTCCGTCATTTTTTTCCCCTCTCTCTTCTTTTTTCTCGCTTTCTCTTTCTCTCTCTCTGTCTCTACTTTGCCAGACGGAAGACGAGTGGAGAATTTCAATGAGGATATTGAAATTCTTAGGAAATTACAACCGTTTGAACTTTTCTTTCTGTATGTACTTACGAAGCTCCGAATTCAGTGGAGTTGGACTTTGATGGATACTTTGCAATTAATTCATTTAGTCTTTCCAGTCTCGGAACAATTACCAAGAAACTTTTTTTTTTTTTAGTTTTTTAGGTTTTGTTTTAGTTCCCCCCTGCAAAGTATCCATCACAAATAGTGCTCGGGTGATTTTTGTCCATTTCAATGGTTACAAATTCAAATAGTAATAATACTCAGTACTTTTCTTCCTTTTCTTTTCAACTTGAAGCATGAAAATTCGGCCAATCGTAAGAAGTCAGAAGCACAAATATAGAAACGACTTTCTAATTATATTTAACCAATTCCGATTGGGATTTATAGTACAGATAAATGCTGCTAAAAATTAATTAAAGTTGATGTGTGTTCTAAAACATTTGATGTTAGTTAAGCTGAGATTGTCAAGAGTGGAGAGAGTGTGGAGGACGTGATTTTTATTTGTTCAATGGGAGAGAATGGGAAGGATGAGAGAGAGAGAGACAGAGAGAGAGAACGAGAATCCTGGGAATAATTGAGCTCTTGTTGATTTATGAAATAAAAAGTACAAAAGGCTTTCATTGTCCGTGAAAAGGGATAAGAAAACGAGCAGACGAAGGACATAAAATGCTTTTCTATATTGAAACAAACAAAAGAAGAAAGAATTTCTTAAGAAAACAATGAAATTTTCCACTAGCCCCAAAAACTTTCCCTTGTCCATCCTTTTCTTCTTCTTCTTCTTTTTTCCTCTTCCTCTTCCTCTTTTTCTCCTCTTTTTCCCTTGACACTAGGGTTGATTTTTTGTGTCCTAGTAAACTGCAGCTACATACATGCTCACAAAACTACATGTACAGCTGGACTATCTATGTATGGAATATGGATGACGTGCAAGTATTTGTACCAGGGTGATAGATAAGTTTCCACCTTTGATGTGATCCCAGTGAGCTAGAACTAAAGATTTGCAATACATTAGAGGGTGACCTTTTACAAATATCTGATATAGCAACCTTCACAAAGTTTCAAGAGATTCCTCTCAATGGTTAAGAAAGAAATGACAACAAAGTATTTATGTAGGACACGACAGGCCGATTGAAATTTTGAAAATCGAACAATTCTGGATTTTATTGTCGTCAAATTGTTTGGTGCTGTCGAAGAATCAGCAAGGGACAATCGCTAAAGTTACGAGCAATGTTTATGGTAACCTTACTCGTTGAGGACCCTTTGAAGGTTCACTCTATAATACTCACTATCTCGAATTCAGTTGTGACCCATTGAGAACTTAGTAAAGAAAAAAATATTATTACTTACCGAACCACCTGGTATGTCATCTGGTAGATATGAAGACAGTATGAGAATTTTCTATGAGAGAACAATCCAGATTGAGAATTGAGTTGAGCAGACATCAAATCCGTATTGAGCACACTGGCCAAATACAAATAGACAAAATCATGTAAAGGGAGAGGAAGAGAGAGAGAGAAAGAGAGTTTGGGTTATATCTGCAGTCTGGAATTATATGAGTTGGCTGACGAAGACGCTCGGAATTTTTCTGACTAGGGAAAAAATAGGCCCACTCAACCAAGACGACTTTCCGCTAGCGGCTTTTTTACGTTTTGTTTTCATTGTCCTTCCCCACTCGCGCTCTCTCATTCGCTCACATTTCTTCTCTCTCTCTCTCTCTCTCTCTCAATTCACTCGGTGAGTGGAGAGTCGTCTTCGTCTTCGTCATCGTCATCGTCGCCAAAAAAATGTCTATTTCCTAAGTTTAAATTTGCTCAAGACAATGAACGATGAAGGAATGAGCGGACGACGAGGGGTGATTCCGGTTTTGCCTGTAAAGTCGTCTGTCCTAATGTTACGTAAATAGTGATGGAAAGAGAAAAAACCTTTTATTTGCACATTTTTCGACCTCAACGTGACCATTTGGACGAAATGATGATGACGATGACTAAAATCGTCCATCTCAGGACTCCTTTTTACTATCGTATATTATACTCGTCATGGACATTTCATTTGTACGAATAGCCTTTTGAGTTTTGACATGGACATAAAAGTTTGATTCGAAATTAATTAATGTGGACTCAATTCCTTTTAGGAATATCAATAGTCAATTCCCCCTCATCGTCACCCCTTATCCTTTGCTTGAATAGTGTTTAGATACATACCAACAAAAACTGTGTTGGGACACAGGAAGCTCCCAGGTTTCCTAGGCAACGCAAGGTCATCACAATGGTTGCCGCTTCCATTGGCTATGGAATCGGTTGTGAGTTTTGAAATCCAAACTATATACATTCAAATTCTGTGTATTTTATAATATACTAAATTCCTTTAGCTGAGTTACATTTTGTATCGTAATTGATATAATAAATAAGTAAATAAATAATGGCGGGTGCACAAACGATTGGATTGGGACCCGGAACAATCATTTTATTAGTTTTGTGGACAGTGACAGCCTTCTTTTGGATTGTGATTCATCGAACTCAAACTGTACTTCGCTATGTAATTACTCTCATTTCAAGTGTGACGACTCTGACATTATTTCTATTACCACCGGAAACGGACGAAGATGTTCATCCAAGGAAATATTCTCGCGAGGAAGAAATCGTAAGCAAAATATTTATATTTATATGTAAATGAATTTCAATTTCACACAGTCGTTTTCCTCGCTCGATATTTGGTGAAATGTTGGCAATTTATTCATTAACAATTATACGTGCTTAATGTTCATTTTGTATTGGATTTGTCAGGTGTACGATTATCTATTCATTTGGAAAGCAATTCTCATCATGATTTTGACTGTGAGTTTGTTGGGAGGGATGGCTTTATCCATTTCCGAATTTTGGACAATGAAAGTTCATGGGAGTGACTCAGTGCCTCGTCGGCAACCTAAAAACGTGGACATTGTGGAAGTCAATTCGTAATAAAGATGGTCCAAATTGTTTCGTTTTTGTATTCAATATTAAGAATCTTGACTGACGGCACCATTCTAATGCGACGTTCCAAAACCCTCAATAAATCTTTTCATATCTATCTGTATGTATTTCGTCCGGTTCTATTGTATCCATGTGATTGATTCAAATCTGCAGTTTTCATATAAGATGCACTTAATAATATTCAATGTTTTCCGAGTACTTTGTTGCTGTTGCATTTGAAATGACAAAATAAGGGATTGACTCCGCATCACACAAAATCCTGAGCATAACGGCGATTTCCAGAGGGAGGGAAAACGGGTCACATTGTGAGCCATCTCTCCGAATTCTGGCTAACTCCTACCGGGCTTTCTCTGTATTTCCCGGGATTCGTATTACCTAGGGTAACTTTTAGGTGGACTGGAATGGAAGCTTGCTGGATACGAACAAACATGAGGATTTCCATATAATAACAATGGAATTCAACAGTATTTTCCTCAAACAATAGTTTATTTTCTTCACAAATCAGTAAATGAAGGTAAATTCTTTCCCTTAAATTGTATAGTATTCATTTTTTTTTAAATATGTCAAGTGCAATTTATTCGTATTCATTTGATTCCCCAAATGTTTTTAGTCATTTCCTCTCAAGGAAAAAGGGAAGTATAAACTGGATATGTGTGTACTGTGTATGTAAAAGCCTCAAGTTCCTGCCGACTCAAGGGTGAAGAGTCAAGCCGCACAAGAAAAATCCGTAAAATGGAAAAACGTTAAAAAGAAATCGCTCTGAGTTTTGCATCGTATTTATTTATTGACAATGTAAAAACGGGGAGATAGGAAAACTCCAAAGGTAAAATCCATGAAACTCCATAGATCGTCGTCATAAAAAAAGTCGTAGCCGCCGAAAAAAAACAAACTTGTAGTTAGTTATTGGCTCCGAGTAGACAGAGAGACGAACAGATGATTTCTGATTTGCTCTATAAAAGTCACAATTTCAAATCAGGAAAGGAGAGAAATGTGTGTCTGTTTGTGTGTGTTTGGGGCTGGGGAATCTCCTTGCTTGTAGCTACACACACACACGCACACACGTGAGGCCTAATGATACCCCATTTGCTACAAAGATGGTCGTTCCACGCTCATTTTTCCAAAGACATTACGTCAATGTGTGTGCATTTTGTGGGGAGCTTCACCCAAACACTAATAATCATAAGAAAAAGAGACTCGGAGGGGAATCGTACAAGCACATATGTATAAATACAGACAAACCCATCTCTCTCCAACACCACCACCACCAACAACAACAACAGCACTCAACAGACACTTGCACAAACTGTGTACTGTGTGGTCTCGAGTTTGAAATTTGCACTCTTCCCCAAACAACAACACCAAGCCATTTAGTTGATACAACTCTCAATCTTCCCCACAGCATTCACAATTCCACATCAATATAAATGAATGCGTGCACACAGCATAGCATAGCCCAGCACACATGCATCTCGCAATCTACCATCTCTGTGCAATACTGCGATGGCTTTAAGTTTCCATTCAATCTTCAAACTCGTCCACTTTTGCTCCCTTTTCCCTCTGCTTGGTTCATTTCAACACACACATGGTTTCTTTTTTAATTCAAGTTTAAATAACAACTGAAAATTGAAAGCCATTGTGCGAAAAACAATTCCTTTGCCTTAAAAATGGAAAAATGTGTAAATTTCCTCGTGTCATGCTTTAAAAAACTCTTGTTCAGTCCAAATACCAACTTCCAATTTCCAACGCTCAAACGGTCAAAGTGCAAGAGCGCACATGGAAATGCAAATATTTAATCAAATTTCCCGTGTATTTACGTCATAGGCGGACGGACTGTGAGTGTGTTTTTGGGGTGAAGACATGAAACAGAAGGTCCCAGTGAAATTTGAGTTTTAGGACGTAACTCCAGTAATTTGACCCGAGATATGAGCGAGTAAAAGTCCGGATGAGGGAAGAACATTGAAATTTTACTGGTGGATTTTAAATGGAAGGAGGTCAGAGGAAGAGCGAGCGAGTGATGAATGTAGGAATGTACACGGTGTATCCACATAGTCTAGATTGTAGAATTGTAGATGGATGGCCCTCCGTATCTGTATGCATGTCATGTCTGTGTCTGCTGGTGATGGTGGTTGGTGGTGGAGAGTGGAGAGAGAGTGGAGAGTGAGGATACACTATGATATTCAATGAATCGGTGAGCATGGATATAAAGTATAAGATAGGCGGGTCCGTATTCTAAAGTAATTTCATTCCTAGTCTTGTCTTTCCAAGCCATAAAATCAAGCTGAGCATCTTGAAACATGGAGAAGCAGCAACCCATCGTCTCCCTGCCGACTCTCTCTCTCTTTCTATCTCACTCTCACTCTTTGTGTGTAGTCCGGATTGAAATAGAAATAGAAACATCACCAGGTTATGCATCCATATATTTATATTTACAGAGGAGAAATTCCATTCTTGCAGAAGGATTCTAGTTCTACTACTGAGGCCACATCTGCAATGTATATGCAATGACGTGTTGGTCCGTCCAACATATCAGAGTCTTCAAATTTCCCCATATAAACTCCTCAATCACTCCAGCATACACAAAAGAGAGGAAGAGAGAGAGACAGAGAGAGAGGGAAACGTGTGTGTAAGTGTAGTTTGTTGCCTGTTGTATTTGTATACCTTACCCAAATCCAAAAAATACACCTTTGTGGGGGGAGGGAGGGAGAAGGGGGCACAAAGTACAAAGTACATATTTCCTTTTGTACTTTTTGCATTTTGTTATTTTGTATTTCTGGCTAGAGTAATAACATTAGGCAGTAAACTAGTACATAAGTACGAGAAAGTCTGGGAGTCTCTTCGTCCTCCTCCGAATGCAATGCATTCGTTGGGTCATAAGAATATAAAGTGAAGTGAAATGTATTCTAAAGGAAGGGGAAGAGCCTCATTGCAGATATCAGTCCATTCCACCACGTAAAGTTTTATGCAGTGGTTCCACATCTGTAGGGAAACCAAGGCTTTTTTTCCTTCTCCGGTACAGAATCAAGAAGGAAAGATTGAGAGAGAGAAAGAGAGACAGAGACAGAGGAGCAGCATGCTTTTAAAGTGAATCTGACTTTTCTTCATCGTTCAATCTACCATTTAGAATATTATTTGCAGACAGCCATTGCAAGGAGAGCCAGATACAAAAAAAGCACACTCACCAAAGAACCAACTGCCTTGCACACCAACCAACGAACCAACCAACCACTTTCCCTACCATCCTTCATCCTTTTGGAAGTGAAAGTCGACTGGCAATAGAAATACAAATATACAAATAGAAAACGAAATGTTGCTCTTCATGAAAGATTTAAAAGTTGCATCGCTTTATTTCCCTCAATCTCCATACGATTCCACAAACCAAACACACGCACAAAGGCAGGAAAAACACCAACAGGGAAAAGAAACGAGTACAAATTCAAATGGGAGGCTGTGAGGGGCGTGAACCTGCCCTTTTTTCCAAATACGAACAATGAAAAAGCGAGGAATATCTGTAGAAGAGGAAAGAACTGCATGGATGGGAATCAGTTCAGGTCAGAGAGAGAGAAAGAGAGAGAGAGAGAGAGGTCCGTGTAACATCTTGATTCGCATTTCCATTTTCATTTGGTTTTCAAAAAAGGTAAAATAAGTGTGCATGTGTGTGTGTGTGTGTGTGTGTGTGTGTGTGTGTGTGTGTGTGTGTGTGTGTGTGTGGGATATCTATAAAGAGGATGCAGAGCACTAGTAACTGTAGAATGTAGAAGTGTATATGGAGAATGAATGAATAAAATGCTGAATGAGATCTCTTTCTCAAGCTCTTGAGCTGCCCCTGAACTTTCCCATTCACTCCATATAAATCTCTCTTTCACTCTCATTCTCTTTCTACATACGTATATATCGGTATATTTCCTTACACGTGGAAAAAAAATCCCGAGGATTTTTTTCTCTTTATTCCATGTTTGGTTTTGTGCTGGACTTGGACTTGCTATAGACATGTGAGATGGAGATAGGAAATCGGGAGACTCCGTACATAATAAACATGAAGAAAGCACACACGAGGAAGAAATAGCCCATGGATTTAGATTCAACCGATTTTGGTCATTACATTACACAGATGGAATAGTTCAGGCTCATAACGTATCCACTTTCTTTTGCTCTCTCTCTCTCTCGCTTTCTCCTCATTGATACTACACAGGGCATTGAGAATCGAGGATTGAGACGAGTAAAAGAAGTCCGGCAATGGAATGTACAGCAATGTGAGTACAGAGAATAGAGATACGGAGAGAGAGAGAGGGAAAGGGGGGAAAGGGGAAGGAGTGCGTGGAAGAATTGCACCTGGTCAATAGAAAATCGTGACTTTAATTCATTGGATTGCTCCTTCCTTTTCTCCTTCCTCCAGTTCATCCATCCTGGACGACTTTCTCCTAACTTTCCATACTTTAATCTACTCAAGGAAAATGGACACAAAAATTTTATCTCTTAGATTTTTTCTATCATTTCCATTTCTATTCTCATCGTCATCGTTATTGCCGATTCAAACTCAAGAAATCTAAATTTGAATCGTATCCCCCATTTTCGTTTTTTGCATATGAATTTCATTTTATTATTTCCAAATGCCAATATCACGGATTTACATATATCGTAATTACGCATAGAATTCTAAAATAAAATACCAGATACCAGTTGATACGCAGTTTATTTTATGGAAATTAAACTAGGAATTTCACTATTACAATTCGTATCTGTAGCTGCTTGTGAATAGGATTTAGAATTTAGAAACTTGTATGAATGAATGAGAGTTTTTGGTTTTCAAGATGGGTTTGCTTTGCACACATTTAGTTTTTTTCTCTCTCTCTCACTCTGTCTCTGGTAGGAAGCCATGTGATGGTTGCATGCTTGGATAATTTCATCCATTTCGTCTACTTGCTTAGTTTTCTGGACTGAATTTGGATTTGGATGGCGAGAGAGAGAGAGAGAGAAAAGAGAACGAAGAGGGGAAAAACTATGAGAACAAACTATCTGAGCACGCATCCGTACCAATTTCTATTTTACTGCTGAGAGTTCCGCGAGAGTCAGAGTCACAGTTGTAAAGTCAATGTTCAATGCAAGGATGAAGAAAATCAAGTGAGTAGACAACCAACAGTTTTTTTAGTCTCGGGCTCAGATTATACGATCTTGTTCCATGTGAGTATGCGAGCAGTGTGTGTGTGTGTGTATGTGTCTATTCTGTGTATGCATCCATTTTATGTGAAGGGAAGCCGTATCGTTCCACTTCCCAGTTGTTCCAATGTGTGGAAAAAAATCCCTTTTCCCTTTGTTTTGGGAAGAGAGAGATAGAGAGAGAGAGAGAGTTCAGGGCGGCGAGAAGAGATATTTTCATGTTCGATGCAAGTGGTAAATATCTGGGAATTGTAGAATGGAGCTTGTGAAAGAGAGAGAGAGAGAAGAGAGCAAGGTGATGGGATATAGGATGCGATGCGATGCGGTGTGCAATGAGGGGAGTAGAGCGAGAACAAGGAGAACGAGAGAATTCCTTTTCCTCTTTCCTTCCCCGCAATGGGAAAACACACTAGGAGAAGGTACATCTGTCCGTCTGTCCGTCCGTCCGTCCGTCCGTGTGCATCTTTATGAGCGAGTTTTTGGTCTTGTCAATGGTCTTTTGGTCTTGGTTCCTGCTTTTTCCTCTTCGTCTTCCTTCTTTCTTTCTTTCTTGGTGTTGGAGTTTGGGGAGAGAAAGAGAGGGAGAGGGAGAGAGAGAGAGAGAAAGCGAGGCGAGGCGAGCGAGCGAGAGCAGACAATCAAGGCACAATTCTCGGTAGACTATCGAAAATGTTCTTTTGAGAAAATTCTTTGCCTAATAAGTTTTCAGTGGGAACGGGGGAAGGCGTCTCGCTACTTGCAACTTGCTACAATATGGCCTCAGCTACCTGTTAGCTCACCCTCGGGATTTCTCCTTGACTGCAACAACTTTGTGATCCCTATCTAACACATATTTTGCACTCATTACTCCTTCCTTCCCTCTCCTTCCTTTTTTGTTTGACTCTTTTTCTTCTTCCTCTTTCCCCATTTTACATTGTTCCTCCCAGCTGTAGCTTTAAACTGCTACGGATTCTCGATGAATTACAATAAAATCCTACTCTCAATATTTCCTTAGTCTGAGTCGAATTCATATAATTATAATTCAAATTCAAATTCAAATTTTTTTTAAGGAAATTCAAATTCAGAGAAAATGTAGAGGAAACAATTTCTCTGGATGTTGGTTATTTTTTTTAAGGAGAACTGTAATTTGTACATTTGGAAAGTTGAATCCGGTTTTGTGTTGAGAAAAAAAAAACCGGGGGGATGGTGAAATATTAACTATGAGTTCAACCACAGGAAAGTTGAGATGATATTATGAAAAAGACAAGGCTGGAAGTCAAAGTTCATTGGGAGTCTTTGTGGACTTTCTAATCTGCATAATATCACACGACCTTAAAATTTTACTTTGTCACTTTGTCTTTTCTAATCTGATATTCCGAGACGCTTGTGAAATGCAGTGTAGCCCAACGAAATGTAAAACGTATAATGTTCTATTGGAATGTTGAATTTTGAATGCACTGCAAGCTGGAATGAGAGACAGAGAGAGAGAGAGAGGGAGAGAGAGAGAAAAGTTTTTTCGCCTTTTCCAGACGACTTTCCTTGTCAACTTTCCTTCTTTCTCCTTTTCTCTCTCTTTCTCTCTTTCTCCCGTTCTTCTATTAAAATTTAACTTTGGGAAATGTGCGTTAATTTTGCGCGTCTTTAATCAATGCAGATTTCCCCTCGAGTTTTAATTAAAATTAAAATTGAGTTTTTATACATTTGTTTTACAGTACCATTTGCATGAACTTGTCTTCTGTGTTCTTCAACCTCAATTTCAACCTCAACACACAGTTTGACTCATGGAAAGCAGGGAAATCATTTATTATTCCATATCCATTACTTTCCCCACCGTTTTTGTCAATGGCAAATAAGACTTTGATGACACAATACAAAAACACGCGATTCTTCAGTCTTGTGTGTGGAAGGACAGGAAATCAAAGGAGAGAATTTAGAAATGAGAACAGATATAGAATATCTGTAATGTAATGCTCATGCTCATGTTTAAACATGAACAAAGTTGTTGGGTCCTCCGTACTTTCCTCCTCTTTTTTTCTTTTTTCTACACGAGTAAGATTGTGAACGACGATTATAATTGGTCTCCTGAGACTCACCGTTTCTCTCTCTCTTTCTCTTTCTCTCTCTCACTCCATTCCTTTACCAACCTTCCATTCTCATCATTCCTCCTTTCCCCTGCACATTTGCTATAGAATCATACACAAACGTACAATTTTACATTTATTAAAGTCCCACCATTGCTTTCTTTGTGACTTTCCCCCTTGTAGAGAAGGTAACTTTCTTTGAATTTCCTCCTCTCCTTCTTTTTATCTGCCTACACACTTTAAAGGTATTAAAAATAAATTCTACACTAATTGTCACACAACAGTTTCTTTGACATTTTGTTTATTGTAGTCTCGCTTAATTTAACTCTTCACATCTTCATCATTTATCTTTACGTAAATCCTCTTCTTTTTTACTTTGGTATTTCCTTTTACTTTTCCTGCAATTGCTATACTACAACTCCAAGGTCTTGATGATAGTCAATTCACATTCATAACAAAACTTTCATTTTCTTTCATTTCAATCATTTTTGTATTTACTTATTTATGGACTGTGAATCTGGAATCTCAATCTCAATTTCAAGCTTGACGAATCCCACAAACAAAAAGAAATGCAAAAAATACAAACAACCAATAATTTAGTGGTTCTTTTTTTTCCCCCGAGTGCGAATGTGTCAACGTTTTGAGTATTGTTTGGTCGTGAATACAAACTAAGTGGAGAGAGAGAGGGAGAGAGGTGTGTGTAGGGATTTTATTTATATCATTTCATATGTATTTATATTTTTATGTGACGGACTCTCATTTTTTTGAATGTTGTCCGGGGTGACAAATTGTCGTCGGCGTGTGATATGAAAGAGTGGCCCGGATTTATCAATGACTCGCAAATTTTCTCGTACTATGTACGGAAAAAAAGGAACTCCTTTTCCTTTTCGTTTCCTTCTGCAATTTCACATGGTGTTACTGTGGAACGTGTGATGAGATGAGAGTCGTACGATATGAAAATCTGAATCCAAAATATCAAAGTAAAAAGTGTGACAGGGATAAATATGTTTTTGGTCTCCTCGGAAATAAACTAGAGGACTTTCATTATTTTTATTGTGTCGTGTTGTGTGTGGGTGTTTGGAGTTTTTTCTTTTTATCCTTTCCTTCGTTTAACCAAGCTAAATTGAAATTGATTTCAAGTAAGGATTCCGAGTAAAAATTATCATGGAAATATGACAAGCAAACATGAAATGAAAAGTCCTAATTTTCCATCAAATGTGAAAGTCCAAGAAAAAAAAAAAAAAGAGTCCACAGGTACGGCTGGGATTTTCCCGAATTGAAATGGAAAAAACTGTTGAGGATATAAGTATACGAAATTCAAATTGTGAAATAGGGAAATGGAAAGGAAGCAAAAGAGGACAACGAAAGGAAAAGGAAAATGAGTGTGGAATCTTTTGAAAAGGAGAGAGAGAGAGAGAGAGGGAAAGAGGACGTGGAAAGAATCTGAGCATGTTTGAAAAGTCGCCAAAATGTTATAAGACGTGACAGTCAACTTGATCAGGAGGACCAAATAAGATATCGATTAGTTTGATTCAATGAAAAGTGCAAGAAAGATGCTTTCAGTAAATTTACTTTTATTTCCCATGTACATGTGAAATTTGAAATGGGGAATGATGATGAGAAGTATCTCTATTTCCACCCACACCCACACACACACGTTTCCATTTAGAAGTGTGACAGCTCATCTTGTCCAAGTTTTCCTTTTCTTTTTTTTCCAAATCGTGTCACATTTGCCATTTCTCTATTTTACCATTTCATAATTTCAGTGTGTGAGAGGGCGACGAGTGGAGGCGTTGAGCAATTAGATTTCAGCATCCTTTCCCTTCCAAATAAAACTGTCAAATTTTCTTAACAAAACAAACACCTTCATTTTCATTTCGAGTGCGGGATTCAATTTAATTCCCTGAGAGTTTTTAATTATGTCTCTGAAATCCAACCGTGCTTGTGTGTAAGGCAGAATCATATTAAAATTATTGTATATACATTAAAAGTTTGTTGGTTTGTCTGAATGGAGGGAAATCAAAGGGGGGAAGGCTAAGAAAATACTATCGTACGTATGGTATGGACTATGAAGCGAGGGACATTTACAATGTTTGATGGTGGACGGAGAGAGATAATAAACAATAGGTTTAGTGTGTAAAACTAGCAATATACGAAATATGATGATATAAGTAAGTGTGAGCATTCCACTGCGTGGTATCAAGAGCTTCTGGCAGATTAAAAGTTATGGCTTGATGGTTTTAGTCACGATGAAACTCATTCCATGATCAACCCGCGAAAAAAACACCTCACCACACACCACACCAAAGCAAACGAAACCAAACCAAAGACAGAAGAGAAACCGAAAGGTAAAGTTGGAGTACAATACAGAGAGAATGAAAAGAATAAAGAAAAGAAGGTGAAGAAACATGGGAGAGAAATAAATAGGAAAGCGAGAGAGGGAGAGAACGAGAGAAAGAGTGAAGGAGAGAGAAATGGAAGGATTGGGATGGAACAAGGAGAGGTTGAGTCGAGAAACTACAAGTGAAACTCCATGTTATAAATGTAATAGAGTTAACTACTACCTGTGAGCTCTATTTTCCCTCTTGAGTCTCCCATTCTATTATCATCATTGCTCCATTGTAAGTACAGAGAGCAGTATATTTAAGTAGACCGTAGGCAGGTCTTTAATGTGTATTTATATTAAGTTTTCTTCTGCCGTTTCACTTTCTTTCCCTTCGTCCTCCTTTCTTTTCTCTCACTCTTTCCCTACTCTCCACTGTATTTCTCTCTCTCTCATTTCTTCGCCCGTCTTGGAATTATTATTGCTTTTAGTTTTTTCCATCCTATTCTTTTTTCCCTTCACGTATTTCTCTGTTGTTCCCCATTCCCTCCATTTGCCTCTTTTTTCCGTACTCTTTCACTCTCAGACTTTCTCTCTCTTTCTCTCACTTTCTCGATAATATTTCTCTTTCGTTTTTTTGTCCTCTTTTTGTCTTCGTCTTCGCCTATCAAGTTTATAATAACACCTGCCGGATTTTCCCTCTTTTTACCCTGCCGACATTGACTTAAATAATGAAGTTGAAGAAGCTGAGGATATTCTTTGAACAAAAATAAAATACCTTATGCAGTCAAGTAAAGTGGCAACTTGACAATCTAAATTCACAACGTACAAGGTACAACTTAACAAGCAAATTCAAGCACACACACACATGTAGATGAAACCCATAAATATGTACAAAGTGTGAAAGTCTAATAAGTTGAAACTTGTATGCGTGTGTTTTTGTGTGTTGCAAATCCCTTCCCCTCGCCGACCTTCCAACCCTCTTTCTGTATAACCTCGAATGTACATTCATCAATTGGATATCCCATCAAGAATTGATATGACATAAATTATAGTCTCTCTCTCTTTCTTTCTCTCTCTCTGTGTCGTGGGTATCAAATTCAAATTCAAATTCAAAAGAGAAAAGAGTGGCGTGCATGCAAATTCATTCAGATGCAGTGGACGCTCGATATAACGGTCCCGCACTGGAGACCACATTTTCCCTTAATAAACATTGGCCGCTATATGGGGTTTTCCCTGTACCTGGATCATTCGGCAGTAGTGTGTGTAAACTGTCTACAAATGCAACCCTTTGACTACCAAAAGTCAAATGATACGGACTCTAAATTGGTTGTAGTGGATTGAACATGATGGGGAGACTCGTAGCTATCGATACCCTGAAAACAACTTGACTCGGAGTACTCACACACGACTAATTTTTACATTTAGAGACAGAGACAGACAGAAAGAGAGAGAGGGAGAGAGAAAGTGTGTGTGAAGAGTTGAGAGTTGGGTAGACGGAGGAGTCATTGGAAAAAATGAAGAGAGGGAAGGAGAGTCAAGCTATATAATTAGTTTGTGTTCACAATTGAACATTTTCCAAAGTACTAGTGGATGGGTTGGTTGGTTGGTTGGGACAGAGCAGTACTTGGCACTGCCACTCGTTAGAAATCTACATAAAGCATAAAGCGGAGAGGGAAAGAAAGAGAGAGAGAGAGGAGAAAGAAGGAAAGAGCTCAAGAAATGAGGAGTGTGGAATATTGATGTATTCTTTGCATATAGACACGAACATGCATATGCAATCACCTTCATTCCGACCCTGACGCTGACATTTGACTCCAATGTTGACGAAAACGACGATGAAAGCTAAACCTACAGCTGAGGCTGAATATACTCTCACACACACACACACACACACACAGAGAGGGAGTGGAAGAGGGAGAAAAAAAGCAGAGTCAGGTGAGGAGAAAGAGAAAAAGGACAAGTTTTTATAGGTTTATGTATGGGATGTAATAACAACAGTTGAGACTGTTAATAGCACAATGACTATATGTAGCACCATATCATTTCTTTTTCTAGTTCTAGTTTTTTTTTACAACCTTCTGGCTTACCCCAGGCAACTTTCACTCCACACACAATACTTACAGGTGTATCCTGTTCTCCCAACCAACCAACCAACCAACCAAACCAATAGACTAAAGAACCCACGAATAGTTTTACTACTACTTACTTACTACAACTCGCCGTCGTCGTCGTCCGGCCGACTTGACTCCTACCACTTCTAAACAAACAAAACTTTTCCCCTTCACCTGGATTCCTCAACCAAAGTAAACATGTGACGACGAGAGCATAGAAATAGAAATCCATTAAATCGGGCTCTCTGCAATTGTACAGATATTACTACTTACTTGCAAATGGTGACTTGTGAAGGGTGAATGTGGGAACGGCTTTGTTCTCTTCCACAGTTAATTGTTGGGGAGAGAAAGAAAGAAAGAAAGCGAGAAAGAGAGCGAGCAATCATTCCCTCTTTCGCATTTGAATTTGTGAATATGGAGAAAGTTCCAAGACGAAATCCCTGTTATTTATACAAATTACGATATATCGTAAACGTAGACCGACTAATTGTTGTTGTTGGAGGGAAAATTATGATGAAAATAGCAACCACAAAATAAATATAGACACAATCTCAACAAAGCCCTTTCCCTGTCATTATAATTTTTTGGATAGGATAAAGAAACGAAGAGAGAGAGAAAGAACAAAAGGATGATTTGGATTTTATTACAATAAGAAACAAGTTACAATCACACAAACAACATAAAACACAAAACAAATTAGAAATACAAATCGGATATTGCAAATTGCATGTTTTAAGTCCGTCAATTTCATACTTTGTATTTGATTTCTCTGTCTCTGTAGCACTAAGAACATTCACATTCAAAATTGTAATGCATTTTTGTACACGTTAGTTTTGATTTGCATTTGTAATGCATTTTTGTACACGTTAGTTTTGATTTGCATTTGTAAAGTATTTTTGTAGACGTTAGTTTTGATTTGCATTTGTAATGCATTTTTGTACACGTTAGTTTTGATTTGCATTTGTAATGCATGAAAAGAAGTCTATGAGAACTCGAAAATAAATATATTTGTAGTAGGCTATTCGGGAATGTAGTTTGCAAAAATAAGAAGCCGAATGTCAAAAATACTTTGAGACAATACAACTAACCAAACACGTGTTTCGGTTTGCATGCACAAAATCATTAGGGAAATCCCGTTCGAACTGTTCTGAGTCGAAGTCGCGTCAGTTGACAAGTCTATATTCTCTATGAATATGAATAACCCATAAAATTGTGCATGTACTTTTCTTTTATTTATTTTATTGACAGTGACAAGACAAAAGAAAATTGTCATACACATTTTTTTCACATGTGTACACAAACAATGTTTTTCTTTCCTTTGGGTAATTTCCAAAAGACATTTTTAAAAACTGTTGAGTGTACAAAATTCTATAGGAATGCAAATCCCTTTGTGAAGCGGACTGGTGTAGATTTTCTCCTGATGGAAATCTCTAATCGTAAATTTAGACTCAGATTTGGATTTGGATTTGTATTTAAAATCAAATGGGGGAATCATCCGACATGGGAAGTAAAAAGAGAATGGCAGGTGACAATCGGTGAGGATTGAAACAGAGTACCTATTCACTCAGCATCATAGTGCGCACTGCTGACAATTGAGGACTGTAAGAGTGCAAGAGTCTGCATCTATGCATGTACGTGGGCTAGGAAATAATAGGTTGGACTGTGCTTTTGAAATCTGTTAATGGAACCATTTTGAAATCGTCTTTTGGCCGTGATTAGATTAGTCCCCGCCTTTCTCACTTGAAGGTAATTAAGGAACATGAAGAAGAGTAAAAAGCGAAAAGGAGAGAGAGACAGAGAGAGAGAGAGAAAGTCTTTTGAGAATGGCCCCTATTCTTCCATTTCACTCTTAATCTGCTAATCTAACTAATAGCTATCTTTACGACCTGCATATCGACATGGACATGCCGAAAACTCGGCATTTAAAGCTCTTCTCCTCATTAGCTCCGACCCTTATCTCTCCCGACGTTCCCACCTTCTCACTCTCTCTCTCGCTCTCTTTCCCTCTCCCTCTCACTCTCTTTCTGACTCTTTCTCTCTCCTCTCCCCAGCTCTAATGATCTTCACCAGTTTTATTGCCCATTTAGTAAAAATATCGCTGAGAGCTCCACACTAAATTTATAGTCAAGAAATTTACTTGGTCGATTACGCGTCGTCCTCGTGTGCACGTGGGGAAAGTCCAGATGTACAACCAACAATCTCCATCCCAATAGCCCACACACACACACACACATTCCCCATTGTTCACACGTACACCAACTAAAAATATATCGTGAGAGTTTTTTCCACACACACATCACATCAGAAAAGTATCAATGCAACTATCGTCACCTTGCTTTTACATCTACTGATAATAGGACATCATCAGAAATAAAATAAGGATTCTAAAATACGGGGATTCTTCCTCTTTGGTTGGACGGACTCACCTGGTTTGATTGTGGAGAAGATGGAAAATGGTGCATGGGGCAGGAAGAGTCAACAAGTATCTACAGCATTCGATTACTGCAAACTGCATTAGACGCCATTCACTTCGCCTCGTCTCATCATCAAAAAAAAAAAGTTTCCTCAATGTCTTTTGTTTCCAAATTATCTTTCTCCATGCTCCTTCTCTTGCTCTTGCTCTTGCTCCGTCTACTCCTACAGATACTTTGGTTCTGTTCTGTTGAATGTCTCGAGTCGGCAGTCTACAAAGTTATATGCTCATCTTTGTATTTAACTCCACGCGAATATGTACGATACGTACGGACTTCTCCTGACTAGATGGAGAGAGATGGAAAAAGCGATAACCGTTAGCCTCGAGAGAACAACGAGAACCCCACATTTCAATGGATTCAGGCAGAGACAGAGACCGAGACCGAGAGACAGAACGAAAGGGAAGGAGAGGAAGGAGAGAGAGGAAAAGCAAATGAAATCCCAAAGAGTTGACCTGAAATTTTAAATTACGGCAATTGTTATAGTTGTGAGTGGAGGCTGGAACGTGTTCCGAGCTCATTTTATATGATCATCCTCTCATTCGGGCTCCTCACTCAACATTCCCTTCTTCTTTTGATTTAGAATTCAATAAAATCTTGTTGAGAGTTGAGAGCTTTCAGAAATTTCCACGTTCAAATTTGTGCAGCAACAGGAACAAACTTAATTACGTCCATTCAAATTGTCTTGAAGTTTGTCATTTTCATTTCAAAATTTCAATGCTGGATAACAAGTCAGGAGTTGAATTTTAAATATACGTAAAGGAGCAGACATGCATGAAACGGAATGACTTTCCAGAATTTACACTAGTGCAACATCCAAAAACTTCTTTGACTCTCTCTCTCTCTTTCTCTCTCTTTCTCTCTCTCTGGGTAATTCCAAATGTCCAAATTTAATTAGACTCATAATTATCTTGTTGCTTTGGGTTCGAAGGTGCGGTGCGTCTTCCACTTCGATTCACACACATTCTAATGTAATGACAATAGTCTCAGTTTTCTCTCTTTTGGTGTGTATGTAAGATATATTCTGTGTAAATCATGTAATAATAATAATTATTATTATTACCTGTAACAATGGTGGAGCAAATGAGGCTTGGATGAAGATAAAATCTTTCGTAGATTTTGTGCTAGCGTAACCAAAGGACTTGACATGAAGAAGAAAATGAATTAAAATTAAATTATTAATTCGCGCACTCTAATGGATAATGGATGGAAAAGGGATCACCAAGAACTTTTCCAAGCGACGATGCGATAGTCATTCGAAGATAACGAGGACATTCATTGATATATAAGATATCAAAAGGTAGAGGAGGACGACATCTCGGTGGATTACATTCTTCCAGGGATTACAGTCGGTCATATATATATATCGTATATATTTGAGTCCTCTCTGCCTGTAGAGTACAAAGGAAAAGCAAAGCAATATATATGTATAAATAATAACTATCTGCTGTATTCCCGATTCCCGATGCTGCTGCTGTATAAAGAGAGAGAGAGAGAAAGAGAGAGAAAAAAAGAGAAGGATGAAGATGAGGATGGGGAATGATCCTATCAAAAAGTAAAATGACTCGGATTCTATAGACTAACGGTTTCTACTTTCTCTGGGCTGTATGAAAGTTGCAAGGTTACCAATTACCATTTCTACGGCAAGTACATGGATGAAGACGACGGGGAAGAAATAGAAATAGACGAATACAGCCCGAAATGTCTCTGTCGCTCTATGCTGTGCTCTTGTGGCTTTCCCCATGATCCCATTCTCATTCTCATTCTCCGTCTCATTCTCTATCTTTTATCTGGACTTTCTCTTCCATTACTTCAAGAACCAAGCAAGGAAATCGCCTCTATACTTGCCCGACATTATGCCCATTGACCACCATTTCACTCGGGAATAAATGGGGCAGGATTTTGATTACATGGCTTCTCGCGCATTTACAATCTTAACCGACTTTTGATGGGTTTGGTGTGTGACCGGACAGACATTCTTTTAGCTTGGAGTCAAAGGTTTACTTTACAATAGCAAAAAAATACTTTGACCATATATTTTATATCGTACTTTGTTCACATACATAAATTCCCACCTCACTCAACAGTGTTGTGTGTGTTGTGTTTCGATCGAACGATTTGACACCATTTTGCTTAAGTAAAACCAATTAAATAACTTTGTGCGTATTTATGTGTGAAGAATTTAATCGCATTTAACTCTTTAATCGCAATATTGTACTGGACCAAAAAGGAGAAATTGTCATTAACAGATACAAACCAAAGTTTGTACTCAATTCCCATGGCGAACAGTGATCAGGAGAAGGTACACATTTTCGTTGGGCAATGTTTGGTGGATGTGGGGATTTCTGGGAATTTATATTTATCAGTGGTAGGGAAATCAAGGGAGTATTTCAATGGTTGAGAGAGAGAGAGAGAGAAAGTAGGGAGATTGGAATAATCTAATACCATGTTGAATGTAGAGAAAGAGAGAGAGAGAAAGAGAATGGGGTAGAATGTTGAATGCGGAGGTAATTAAGGACGGTGGACTGCCATGGGATGTAAGTTGGTCGATTAATATTGAGACTGTGGCCATGTCAGGGAGAAAGTGGGAAAGTCAGGAGAAACTTTGTGCACGCCATACTGACGAGAGAAATGATCCTTCATTCCGCAACATCGTCTGGACCCAACCGCACACACACACACGCACGCACATTCACATAGACAACGGCAGACTACACCAAATCCTGTACTCTTTACCCTCGACATAAAATCATATGCAGACCGCAGAGACACGCGTACTTTCCCTCCTAATTTAAATGCATTACACTGGGAATCGAATGTCAAATGAGCTTGACCCATTCGGCTGCATTCCCTCATCAACCATTTCACTTACCCCATTCGACGAGTGGAGCCACACCGTGAATGTTGGCTGACTCTAACGACGAGAACGATAACGAGAACGAAAATAGTGACAATCACGACGTTTTTCAAATTACCTACACTTTTTCATGCTGATCCCGCACTCTAATATATGTAAATCCGTAATGTCAGGAACTATTCTACAAATGATTCTTAGGGTAAGAGTCAGAGAGAGAGAGAGAATGAGAGAGAGAGAAAGAGAGGGACGGACTTTTAAATTCCCAACTCGCCATGATGAATTAATGTGATCCCTTTGGAAATTCAATTGACACTCATTGGAAATCATTAATTCATTCTGGCATCAAAAGACTCTCACAGAGAGTTTTCTCTCTCTGTCTTTCTCTCTCTTCTCCAGTCAAAGTTTTGTTTCAAATTTCTGCCCGTGCTCAATTATTTCAGGTCATGGACGGCTGTGTAGACAATGCTCATGTACTCTGCCATCCAGAACGGAAAGCCCCATGTTTTATCATTACCATTGTGCGGAACGAATGATTTTAAAAAGAAAGTTTTAATTGTACACTGTAATTAAAAGAAATGATATAGAAGACTCTCTTATGCATTTTCTCTGGCTCTCTTTCTCTCTCTTTCTTCTGCTCCCTCTTTTTTCTTCTCCCTCTTTTTTCTTGATACTTTATATATGAGGGGGATTTGAAAACAGAAAAAGGGGAAAGGAGAATTCATTCAAAGAGTTTGAGTGGGGGAAAAGGAAATGAGGAGAAAGGATGAAAAGAGGGAGAAAGTGTGGAGTTGAAATATGGTGGAAATATGTGAAAGAAAGAAGTGAGTATGACAAGTCGTGTAATCTATCGTGTGCAATATTATTTGTATGTAGGGAGAAAGCAATGGCAAGAAAGAAGGGAAGAGGAAAGGAGAAGGAGAGAAAGTGAGAAAGATCTTGAATGTTGGAAGAAAGTCCGGAAGATTAGAGTGACGACGAGAGAGAAAGAGAGAAAGAAAGAGAGAGAGTAGATTTATGCCCATGATGTGAACTGCGACAAACACCTCTGAGCAAATGGCATAAGAGAATAAATTAATCATTTCTCTAATGAAAAAGTCAATAAATAAATTCATCCCCTAGATTAATGAGTGTAAAGTTCCAACACGAAGAGACCAAGACGTCTTTTCTAAAGCTGCCCCGGCTGAATTCTCAATTCTCCCATACATATTTACAATATCTCTGCTTGCCAACTACCACACAAAATCTGCCGTCTTTCTCCTTCCTTCTTTCCTTCCTTCTTCTCAGTCGTCGTCCATAGTAAGTATCGTCTAATATCTTGGTCTATAACTATGCACGCACGCAATCATATTATGGAACATGTGAGACAGGAATTACAACTTACAACTCAAATCAGATTCAGAGATTCGGATTCAGAGAGAGAGAGAGAATTCTTCAGGAAATATATTATACAACACCCAGAAATTTCCTACTACAAATAAAACTCGACATTACATGAGAGATTTCTCCATTTTCTCCAGCTACCTGCATATCTTCACACTATCCGCCATATCAAACAAAAGTTGTTAAAAAGCTTTCGAATGTGTGTACTTATGTACGATGCGATGCGATGAGGAAAAGTCCAAACCTCCAACTAAAACGCCTTGTTAGTTACCCAACGAATTTACATTTATTTCCCATAATCTCTTGGAAACTAAGGACGACTATACTGTATTTTCTAATGCTCCCTCTTCTCTTCTTGCTATTTAATATTATGTACATGTAGATGTCGAGAGAGAAACAGAGAGAGAGAGACGGTGGTGTGCTAGTGCTAGTAGGAATGGATCATTGAAAATGCCGGAGTTTAAGAACATAAGCTTGAAAATCAGTTAAATTACTGTGTAGCTCAGAAGTTGGTTCCTTTCCAAATGAAATATTCTCCAAGAGTAGGAAAATCCTTTTTGGCCTTAATGAATCAAATCAAAATGGACCGAGACACACATACACAAGGAAAAGTATTAATTCAAAAATTTGACAGGGTCGGCTTTTCAAACGCCTTTTCTAATTTCCTTATTTACAACTTGTAACTTTCTATCGATTTCCATGTCAAAAAAACGGAGGAGATTTATTCAAAATCCGTCCGAGTCCGTCCGTCTCCATTTCATTCTCCATTCTCCATCTCCATACATAATACATATCGATAATCCAACTTTATCCCCATCCAAAAATCCACAGATACAGATAAACCCAACAGGAACGAAATTTCCTCAGTTCAATTACCATAAAACCCAAAAAAACATGTACACAGTTTTAAATTCAACATTCTTTATTATTTATTGTAGGTACCTCTTTCCTCGATTATATGTATGTAACTACATGTAGATTAATATTCTGACGAATTTGTATGTAAATCCAATCAAAATATGCTATAAGGAAAAAAATTCAACTGGAATGTCCATTGGTAATTCATAATTCATATGTAGAATGTGTAGGAGAGTCAAGTAAATTGGGAATTGGGAATGGAATGGACTTGATAAAAGGGCAACAGATATCTGTAATTACATGTCAATGTGCCTATAAAATGACCATTTATCTACTATTGGGGAATAGAAACATGATAATTATGGATGGGAATGATTCCCAGGGAAATCCTTTTTTGTCCTCCCAAATGACCCAATAAATACACACACACACACACACAAACAGATACAAACAGATATCTTTTATTCTGTATTTCAGTATTTCCATCACCAAAACATCATGATTTTGTATATATCGTACGATATATTTACTCCATCGCATTTTCTCTATTGCCTTTGAAAAAGATTCATAATGCTTTTCAGCCTGTTTTTATGAGTGTACATTATTTACATTTAACATCAACTTGTTAATAGCAGATAACTCTCGTCCACAAATGTACAAACTATAGACAAATGAAATGAAAATATCTGTAGGGAAAATCACGTGAGAAAGAGAGAGAGAGAGAGAGAGATAAACTCGGATTATGGGTATTTTGGATATGAGGGAATTCAAATGCATGCAACAGTCCAATTAGAATGGCCATCGTGGGGGGCTTTCATTTACCGATAGACAATTTGCATGATGATGATGGTCCTCTTTTTGTTCCTTGTTTCCTTGTCCAATTGACTTGACTTGGCGAGGGATAAACTGTAGCTGCTTTTCCTTTTCCTTTCCCATAATGAGAATGAGAATGGGAAAGGGAAAGAGAAAGAGAAAGAAACTAAAACTACGACTATCTATGACTATGAGACATTGATCTACTGCCAAATGTACACAAATATATCGTATATACCCGGGTCCAAGTCCGATTCAGAGCCAAATGACAGCAGCAGTCACTTTCTTTGAATTCAAATCCCACTGTTGTTATTCCTTTCCTTTTCCTTACAATTTATTTCCCTTTCATTTCAACATGAATACAATTGACGATTCATTCCCTTATTCCCTTCAATTGGATTACCTCCGTGTCCTATTTCTTATTTTAAAATTCCCTAAAAATTTATTATCTCCAGTTCCTTGTTTTTGCATTTGCAATTTACACCTACTTTCATTTAATTTTGCTTCATTTGCTTCGCGTGTAAATGTGTCATTTTAATTTCCTCAATTTCCACTAATCATAAATAATCCAAAACAAAAACGGTTTTGTATGTTGAGCATTTAAACATTCCTCATTGCTCATTTCAGATTGTAAATTGCGAGAAAACAGCATGTATATGTCAAATGTGTTGAGAAATGGGACAGTTCCCAATGAAAATGTAGATGAAATTAAGTAGAGTGTTAATTGTGGAAAATTAACTGATTTAGTCTGGATAAGATTGAACATTTTCTTTAGTCGTTCCTGTGACGGGAGATGGATGAAGAATGAAGAATGAATGACGACAGAAAATAGACGGCAGTTCAAAATGTCTAATAAAATATTTGGTTTATTATGTGCGACTCAAAAATCATGGGCGGACAAATGAATATCAGCTAAAGTACTTGGGATTTGGATTTTGAAGGCAAATTTGGGATTGTATGTCGAGTGTGGGGGCATGGACATGAAATGAAATGGGAAAACAGTGCAAGTACGAGTAGAATCGAGAGAGAGAGAGAAAGGAAATGATGAAAGTATACATTATGAGTTTTTTTATGTTCGTTGGTTGGTTCGTTTTTTTCGGGGGGGGGGGTGTTGACAAGGCCCGTCATACGAACAGGAGTTTTTTTTATGTAGGAACACAAAAAAAAGTAGATCCAATATGATCTCAGAGCCATTAATATAGATTGTGCGTGCCATAATGGGGTGTGACTTGAAATGACAAGCCTGTTGGGCTCTCGAGTCCTTAAAAATATCTTGGTTGACACGTCATAAATTTCACAGATTTCCTCAATTGATACACAGAGAACACATTATCATCTTACATAATCTGTAATGACCCTCGCTTTATTTTGTTCTGTCCCTAAACCTGTCCCTGCCCCTCTGTGACAGAGGCTCTGTCACCCAGTCAAAAGTCAATACGAAAAAAACGCATAAATTTTACTAGTACATAAGATACACTTTGAAAACTATAAAAAAGTATTAGCAAATTCTATATGCAACCCGTTTTTACCCATTCTATTTGTGTTTTTCCCATTTTACATGAAACCATAAACTTTACCATTATGATCGTGGAGCCTGTAGCCGTCTTGAGAAAAATAGTCTGGATATTTTTACCATAAGCAACAGTCCGAAAAAAACACTCATTTTGTCACATTCCACATTGTTGCGCGATTCAGAGTTCCAATTGCAAGAGAAATCATTTGCTCCGTAGAAAAACCAAGGGTATTTATAATATTTATATATAGATAAACCTAAAAACAAACGAATTAATTTAACTACGCATCATTTCCATCTTGTAATGACGATGGATGACTCGTTATGTTTTGTTCAGGATTCATTCCCCAATGAATTATTGATCGAGTAAATATCTTTATTCTCCACATATTTAATGAGTTTCTCATTCCCATTTCTCTCCTACGAAAAAAAACGAATGCCCCAGCTATCAATTCCCGGATGAATTTAATTATATTTGATTTAGATTCTACATGGATATAATTCCATGAATAATGAGACAAAAGGAAGAGCAAACAAGTCTACAAAAACAATGATAAAAAAACCTAGTTTGTGTTTGTAGAGAGAGACGAAAAAGGATTTAAGTACGAGCAATTATGATGATATTCTTGATTCTAGATTCTCCACAGTTTTGTCATATTAATTGTGTTTACCTCCGAAAATTGTTATTGTTATTTTGGGGAGAGGGGGGTAGGACCCCCCCGAGCTCTATTAACCAGGCACACACACATATATCACATATCACATATCACAAAAAATCCCCTTCATATACAGGAAGACATTTAGCCGAGAGAAAGAAAGACAAGGGAAAAACAGATAGGAGCTTTTAAATTGGAATAAAAACTGTTGACTTGAAATCACACGCAAGCCATCTCTCTTCTTTCTCTTTCTCTCTCACTGTGTGCCACCCATTAAAATTGCATTGAGAATAAAACAGGTCTCCGTGGCTTCCAAGTCGAAAACTAAAGCTCTATCCCTATTCCCTTTCCTATACGTGTTAAATTTCTTATGTGACGCACAAGTCTGTCACACATTCTCTCAGCACACACACACACACACACTCAGAAATACACATTCACCATTTCCTTATCCATAGTGAGAGAAGACACGAATTTGGGATAGGGCTTTCTATCTGCTGTATACTCTAGCTTGTATGCATACTTGATTCCGATAAAATAATATCTTTCTCAACAACTACAGTTCATAATTCATTCCTGGTATAGCTTAAACAATGTGTGTTTGTGTGTGTGAGTAAGTGTATGGAAGAAATTATTAGCTCATGGTTTGATTGGAATTGGGTTTTCCAGGTTCCATTTCTGATTGTTCTGAGGAGAAAGAGAGAGAAAAGGAGAGAATGAGATAGAAAGTAAAAAGAGAGAGAACGAAGAAGGAAAAATAGAAAGAGAGGGAAAATGGACTCAATGGTTTCAGGCAGAGCGAGAGAGAGAGAGAGTGAGAGGAAGGCCATGAGGAAATTCTACTGGTTTTTGTGTGGGGGGGGGGGAGTGTATTTGTGCAGTGTATTTTCATATGGAGAGTGGGTGACTGGTGACAGAGACAGAAGTGAATCGTGTTGCTGTCAATTGGCAGATTCATATATTTTGCACCGATTCCGTCTTGGCGGATAGTTGTAGGCTGTCACTCACATGTTCATCCTGTCCATTGCTCAAGTCACGAAACATGTCTAAATCGGTAACATGTTTGCTTTCCACTCACCAAATGTACAGCTATGAGTTTCCCTCAATCGTCCGTACACCCAACACACACAAACACACGTATATATATATACATAGACATTCGTAACGAGAACCTTTTTCAGATTAACCTTTCTCAAATAAAACCAAGAGAAAGAGAGAGAACTCTGGTCCTCTACTGTCTGCAGTATATACAGTCTGGGTTTAGACGACAGAGAGAGAGAGAGAGAGTGAGAGAGAGGGAGAGAGAAGGGGGAGGGGAAAGTCAGTAGCCAACTTCAATGAGACTTTCTTGGTTTTTTCCTTCGTCTTCTCTATTTCCCTTACTGTCAATCCACTATCTGACTTTCTCTCTCTCTTTTTCTCTCTCTCTTTCTCTCTCTTTTTCTCTCTCTCTTTCTCTCTCTTTTTCTCTCTCTACGGTCTCTTCCTTTCCCATATCTGTATACGGACTCCATGTGAACGTGAATGCTCCTTACATTATATTAATACTTCCATGACAGAGCCCACTGTGCACACTGTACCACCTGCACATCCAAACCCAAAAAACCCAAATGTCAAGAAAAATGATTTCCCCTCCTCTCTCTCTCTGCCTCTCTCCCTCTCCCTCTCTCTCTCTCTCTTTCTGTCTTCCCATAGATAATTCGATTTATTTTTATTCTATTTGGAATTCCAGGGAAAAGTATAAAAAAAAAGTAAAAAAAAATAATAATGTTTTTCAAAGTCTTCCTTCATTTTTCCTCTAGTAAAAGAAGAGGGAAAGTTCATTTGGATTCGGAATGAAATGAAATGAAAAGTTCTCAGTTCCCAATGCACATTTGTATTGGGAATTGAGAAAATAGGGGAAAGCTATTCAAACGATCAGTTTTTGTTCACAATCAGCATTTAGATCTTGCGTGTGTTTTTGGTGGGGAGGCGAGAGAGAGAAAGAACCTGTACGTGGACGTATTGATGACTAACGTGAGCTTCACATGCATATGAGAAAGGAAGCCTGTTGAAATATTTGAACAGCCAAACACTATTTATGTTGTCGTTTATCATCAAAATCCTTCAGTGAAATACACGAGCTGGGATTCTCACGACGATGACGACGGGCAGATGATTTAGTTTTTACTTTCTTTCCCCCACGCGTTCCTCTCACTCTTACTACATATAATATGCCTTTGTTTATGCTCCCCGTATGTATGTGCGCGTTTGTTTGTGTGTTTCTCAAGTCAAAGTTCAAGTATTTGTATTTGTATGTGGCTTTTGTGTGTGTGTGTGTGTTTCCATTTCTATGGGAGGTATACAATGATTTTTTGAATATAAATGGGGAAAATGTACAAATGGAGATTGTGAGAAAGGGAGAGAGAGAGTTATAAGGAAAAGGAGGGAAAGTAAATGTATGTACATACAGATATATCGTATGTAGAAACAAAAACAAAGTGGGCTGAGGTTCTCTATGGATTGTGACGGTCGTTACTCATTGTAGAATGAACAGGACGGGCCCCTCGAGGAGGACCAAGGTGATAGAAACAAAATGTCCACGATTTAGTTTTTTTTTCCGTTTTGAAGACAGAGAAACGGAAGTTGGTGATCCATTTCACTCACCTTAAGAACCTTTAGCTTTGGCTTTAGCTTGTAGATTAGATAAAACATACACACACACATACATATATACATGTGTAGTTGTGCCTACAGTGGTACAGTTGTAAATACTCAAGTACAACATGAAAGGAACAAGGAAAACGAGACTTTCGTTTCGTGCAATTGACTCATTTTTTCTATAATCCTCATCTTGATGACATTCCTTTTCTTTTTTATGTGTCCAGTTTCACTCCATTCCCTAAATAATCACAATCGCATTGCAGACTGCATGTCATTTCTTATTTACGTATTTCCATAGCCCAAACCACTGCAGTCATTTACACACAAACCCACACACACACCAAAATACAATGTATAATGTACAATGCATTGCATTGCCAGGAATTCCCAACTAGTTTTATTTTTAAACCTTGCCTCAAAGCAAAAAATTTATGTGCAGTCCTCTTCATATTATTATTCTGTGCATAAAAATTTTACCATGACAAACAATTCGCAATTGAATGCGAATGTCTCCACTAGAACTGTATTAAAATATGTTGACAACAACAACCATAACGACTGTTTGTATCAAACAATGATCTGAATTTTACTATTTAGTTTGACGTCAGCATGCCCTTGATATGTATTTTCATACGATACGATATCAAAATAATCCAAATGATTCAAATCTGCATTGGCAAGGTTAAAAAAACAAAAATCTTTTACTCTATTCTTGCACTTGTGATTTACGCGCTGCACACAATTACAAAACTCAAAGCCAGTCAAATAAAAAAATTATCATTTCATCCTATCCGAATCCGAATCAGAAATGTGATGCATGCAAACTACAATGTATAAAACTAAAGACAAGGTTAAATATTAATACGTTTGAGCATTCATTCATTTGTCATTTACACACACACACGATAAACCTTATCAAATTTAATTGCTAACAAAAGATGGCTGTCCAGATAAATTTATAATTTATATATATATTTTTTATTTCGTTGGGTGGTGCACCTGGAGATATTCTAAATAATAAAATGACGACGATCAGAGTTTGACTACGAATGGAAATTGTAAGTATCTTACTAATGTAAATGAAGGATTGGGGAAGCCTCCATCTCCATCTCCATCATGTCTTTCTCCATGTGAGCAGATGGCAATCAAGAGAATTTTGCATAATTTAGTGGGTACATGTAAAGACGGTTCATTAATACAAATAGGATGGTTACGTGTCCACTCTCTACATACACATGGTATCTCATATGCTATGCGTCAATCTTTGACTTGACTTTCTCCTCCAGCTCCAGCTCCAGCTCCCCCACCTGCAACTCTTCTTCCCTCCACGTTTTACCCTTGTCCTTGTCCTTCCAGGCTCTCTCATCATTCCTCCCTCATTACAATTCACAAGGGGCCGGGAAATGGGGAAAATCCCAATAATACATGTGTTTTTTTACTCTGTACAGTGTACACACTTAAATGGAGGGTTTTTCTTATATTAATCCCATCCAAGGTCAGTTTCAAGGAAACCAACGTTACAAAATTCAGTTTCCCGTAGACAAAACTTAACATTTGTTTTTTGGCATTGAGGTACTTTTGTACATTTGTCCTTTGTAACCCCCCTCTCCCCCCAAGAAAAACATGGGAGTGAGCGAATTTATTCTCATTATGGTGGTAATTAATGTGGTAAATGAGAGGAAAGAGGAGGAGGAGGAGAAAAAGAGGGAGGAGAAGGAGATTTGAAGGAATTTTAATTTATTTTAAATTCATATGGTGGAAAATTACAAAATTCACACACTACGAGTTTCCCCGAGATTCGGAATGTGAATGTACGGAATACGATATAAATTGTAGAGTAGTCAAGTCAACGTTGCGTAGCAAAATGCGTGTCCATTGTCTCTAGAATTATGTGTGTGTGTACAAATGTGAAAATGTGGAATGGTGGAAATTGTGGAGGGATGCAAACACAAAATGTATGAGTAAAATACGGAGAATTACCAATTAGACTGGGTTACTCTTGGGACATTTTGTGTCCACAAAACTAGAATTGTTTGACTGTTCTCTCTCTACAAATGATTATGCTAGAGCTCGTGTGTACGTTCCACTGTTCAACTGTTCTAGTGTATGAATGGTGTAAATATGTACATATGTGTGTGGGATATACCTACATAGCATAGAACGTTAGCACTGGGGAAGGAAGCAACAGTAAAGTCATATCATAATAACAATAATAATAATGGCAGTAGTCTCAGTAGTCTCAGTTTAGTGGGACCATTCTATTCCACCAACTCCCAAACTCACCTCATAAATTAGTCCGAATGTTTCCCTCCAACCGGCATGTATATATATATATATATATACGATATACTGGGAAAATAACCCAAGCAGTGACTGCTTCATAAAGCAATCCCAAGTTTTTCTATAACAAAACTCTCATAATCTCCAAACATGAAGGGACGAATCTGCAATTATTATTATTATTTAGTTCTTACACATTTTCCACATTTCATGATTAGGAAACTCTCTATATTTTCTCATAAATAATCAAATTAACACAAGATTCTAATTCTTTTATCAGTATCATAATTTCCTCAATTTACCATGTGTGTTAAACAATATCAGTATCAGTATTGAGAGACGTTGGAAATCATTTAAGTCGTTGTAGACATGGAGAAAATGGAGAACTGAACGGAAAGAGAAAGAAACGGGGAAAAGAAAACGTGTTGAATGAGTAATTAGGTTGACCTAACTTTTCAAGCTCTCTTTATCTCTTTCCCTTTCACTTCACCTTCCCTTTTTGTCAATGTACGGAGAGGAGCTGAGGAATTATTATACAAATGTAGAAATGTGGCAAGTGGAGGTAAAAGTTGGAGAAAGCGGGAAAGCTCTGACTTACAGAAAATCCATTAAATTTATATTGTATCACAGGTGGTCTCCTTCCTTTTCCTCATTCCTTCTCCCCCCAGATTATTCCCATTCTTTTTCTTTTATCATGCTCTCTCATTTTTTGAATCCACATTCCTTTTCACTTTCTCCCTCTCCCCAGTTTCCTTTCAAATTCAAATACAGTCAGAGTCCACATTCAAATCCGGAATTCATATGCAAGAACTTTCTTTTTTGTTAGTTTTCGCCGAGAGAGAGAGAAAGAGAGAGAGAGGAGGAGAAGACACATGAAAAACATATCTGCACCGCATGAATTTACATTCATCATTTCCTTAATACCTTCTGAGCCCTTCATGTCTATACATGTACTCATTTCACATACGATATAAAATCCCCCTTTGCTTTCCCCATCCACAATTTTGTTGTACCTCATAAATTACAATGTACGATGTAAACATGATTTCTCCCTCAAAAAAATGAAGAAAAACAAAAGAAAGAATTCTCACATAAAAATTCAGTATGTTAAGTTTATTTGAATCATTTGAATTAGGAATGATAAAGGAAATCAAATGAGTAAATTTTGTTAGCATAGTTTGTCAAGAAAAAAGATGTCGGCAGAAAAAGTGAAGAAGTAAAAGGAAAGGAAAAGTGGAAAAAATGGTGGGTAAAACAGATTAGCGTGAAGTCTTGAAGTTGAATTAAGATTAAGAGAGGAATTGAATTAGGAAACGGGGGATTCTCACTAAGATTGAAATGAGTGCGGTTAAACAAACGAAACAATGTCTCTCCCTCTCTTTCTCTCTCTCTCTCTCTTTGTCTCCATGTTGTTTTTTCTGTTGGTGTTTGAGATTTTAGTAGGTGCTTCCTCTGACATTGTCTACAGTTTACTTCTTCTGTGCATTGTATATATTATATATATGGTGTTGTAGGTTAAAATAAAACGAGATTTGACGTTGTTTATGTATATGTATATATGCCTGTGTGTGTGTGTGTATATATATATATTTTTTACGTGGACGTACACCATGGAATGATGTATGAAGGAGATGAGATTGAATTGCAAGGTGGTGCATTATGACTCTGGATGTCTCTATGTATGGTGCGTAGAAGTGAGGAATGAAGGAGTGAAGGAGACTGTGAAGCTACAGATACGACAGAATGAGCAAAGGTGCATGTTTCATTCATGAGAGGAAATTAGGAAAGTTGTTAAACTTGAAGATATTATATTTGAGCGAAGGGAAAGAAAGGAGAGAGAGAGCGAGAGAGAGAGAGATGGAGAGAAAGAAAGGAGAGAAAGGAGAGAAAAAATGAAGGAAGAACACAAGTCAACTGTCTTATATGTCTTTCCTTTCCCACTCCTGTCACTCTCGTGTTCATATTATTCATATTCATATTCCTCCTCTTGCTTCCTTGACTTTTCTCTCCGTCTGTAGTCTGTAGTCAGTAAATCGCTTCATGAGAGAAAGAGAGAGAAAGAGAGAAAGAGAGAGAAACTCCAGCTCCTCAACTTGGAACTCGAAACAATGTCAGTCTCCATTTCTTTCTCGAGTGCCTCTTTATAATGGCATTTGTTCGTTTGATATTTTGCTATTTTGTCTTGCCATTGCCATTGCCATATACATCCATAATACACAGATAGGGAATGTAGAGATATCATACTCCGTGTAGAAACTCAATGTCTATCTACTTGTAGAGAATCCAAAAGTCGCAGCAGCAGTCCACATTCAACATTTGGCTATCCCATTTCAAATTCCCTATTCTCTCCATCTCCATACTTACCTAAGATTAGCTAATACATGTGCACACACACACACACACACTCATACAGTTTGAATAATTCTGTAGAAACTGTTGGAACTCGAGCTCTGTTTGGTACACAATGTATGAGGATACGATACAAAGATATGTATATATAAGATATATATGTATATTTGTGTGTGGAGTAGACGACATCTTCCTGAGCAAGCCAAGCGTTTCCTTCCCCCTCCTTGAAATTTCTGGTTGGTGACTCTGGCATTCTAAATTCTCCATTATACTTTTTTTTACTCCCTCACAGCCACTGCACTCGTCCTCTTTCTCTTCATTTTCATACCGTACCAAATTGTAGACAAAAACTCCAAAGCGAACGAGAGAGAGAGATTGACCCAATGTCTGTACTGCAATGTCCTCACTTTACTAGCCAAAAAATTACAAACTTTTGTATTTTATATTTTATACCACATCACATGATGACTCGAAACTCGAAAGAGTCGAGAGAGAGAGAGAGAGAGAGAGTTGAGTCAATGGAACGCGACAGAATGACAACAAAATACGAGAGAAAGAGAGAGAGAGAGAGAGAGAAAGAGAGGTTGTAAAAATAACAGTGGAGGATTTCAAGTAGAAAAATTTGTCTAACCTTCCAGTTCCTATTTTGCTTGATATTTAGACTAAACCCTCAATTTGGTAATCTACAAAATATGCATCTGTATTTCATTTTTTCATCTTTCATATTGACGAATGAATGGCTTTTCTTAACGCTTTTTGACTCGCGAATCGTCGTGATTTTGGAGTAATTTCCTATGGAGTATGGACTAATCCAAGTGTCAAATGATTTTCATAGAATGTTTGTAACAAGCTTCTTTTTTAATCAAGGAACTTTCTCTCTGTTTTTATTAAAAAGTTTTTAATCTCATCCTTTGAATGGGAAAGAGAATGAAAGGAAAGGCAAGAGAAAGTTTCGATTGACAAAAGTCAAAAATGAAAAGAGTGTATTTTGTGTATTTGAAGCGGATATTAATTTTATTATTAGATTGGGAAAACACTTCAATGTATACATATGACGTGGGGAAAGTGTAGACATTGGTTCATCACGTCACAGGTTGGTTTTTGTTTTTTGTTGTGCTGACTTGAATAGATTTCTCTTTTGTTTTTTTAACGAGTAATTTCTTCAGGATTGACTACTCTGTCTGTCTTTATCGCCTTTGCCTCTTCCTTTTCGTCCTCCTTGGACTTGTGCTGTTGTTGTTTTTGTTACTGTTATCACTCGACTATGCAACTGTTGCGACTTGTAAACAATTTTAATTAATTTTCCAAGTTTGCTCCTTGAGAAACATTTACATTTTCCTCTTCATCAGTTGAGCTCCTTTCCATTCAACTCATTTACTCAAGTCCACCAACATCAACATAGTCACAAAGAAATAAGGTGAAAGACGAAAAGACGGAGAGCATCAAGACGCGAGATCTTTTAATATCTCAACTCTTTACGATTAAATTCATATGGGACATGTTCATCGTGCCCTTTTCATTCCTCTTCCACATGCTACAACGCTCAGGAATATCTCTGTGTACAATGTACATAGTAGTATCGTAGTAGTAGTAGTTGCAGATGATTTCATAAAATTAATTTCATCCCCGTGATTTGTTTGTCTTACTTTCACCTTGGACTCTCACTTGATACTCCGACGATCCATTCATTCATTCATTATGAAATTAATTGTCACCTGTTCCCAACTAAAGACTGTCAGAGAAAGTAGTGAAAGTATATTAAAAAATGAAACTATTCCTCAACTTCCAGTTCCACAAAGTACCAAACACAAACTCTTGACACAATCCAGATTACTATACATAAAAATGTGAGGAATCCTCCTCAAATGTTCAAAGTCCTCCCCAAAAAGATGTAAGGTCTCAATTCTCAAGAGTTCTAAAGGGAAACACACACACAGAGAGAGAAATGTCTTGCGTTATAACTCGTTGTCCTTACATTTTATGAGGATGTGCTTGATTTGTACATGAACTAGAAGGAATGAATGGCTTACTCTCGAGATTTTCTCTCTCTCTCTCTCTCTCTCTCTCTCTGTATATTTTTTACTGCATCACGGGGAAAGTTGAAGGGAGAAGAGACGAAAGGCGAGTTTTTTTCTTGCTTCTTCTACATCGTCTTGGTTTTTTGGTCTTGGTCTTGGTCTTGGTCTTCTCGTTTCAGTTTTAGTTTTTTCTTATGCTTCAGTTATACCTTCCCCTCACTAAACTTTTAAGAGGTTGAATATGAGACTTTTTCTCAACTTTTTATACTTGAACATGCTCACCGTATGTCTTTCTCACATACAGAACCATTCATGTATGAAGGAAAACATGTGGGAGACAGCACAAGAAAAAGTACTGAGACTCTCCCAGAAAGAGAGAATCTTGCTTTTACTTTTCATATTATCGAATGAGAGGACGCGCCACACACTTGAAACTATCCATCCTCCAAACAGAGAACATAAATACAAAAAAGAAGACGAAGAAGACGAAGAAGAAGAAGAAGGAAACGACGGTGGAGTACATATTCCTACACAACATGTTAAAATACTCGTCCACTTAATATATGGCAAAACACAAGTTTATAATAGAAATGCAAGTTGGGTACTCGCACTCCAACTTTCCCCTCTGCCTCATCCATGTATACAAATGTTCATCTCATAACTATTTCTCCCAGCTCCTCACACATCTACACTTCTCCTTCCCCCCATACTCCATATACATATGTACCCATAGTTATTCATGTGCTCATTGTCAGTACGGAGGGATCCTGTTTCATCCATGAGCTCCTCATATAAGATATCCTACATGAATGCTACCAGATGGAATGGAATCCCTATACAACATTTGAATCTCCTTCTTTCTATATGCAAAAATTGCAAGTGGTCGTCGGTTGGCGGTGGAGTGAAGTAATATGAGGAAATAGGAATATGGGAAAAGGGGGATGACGATGTATGTCGGCGGATAGCGAGTAGCGAATAGCGTGAACAACAATTTGCAGGAAACTTTCCACAACTTTCACCATCAACTCTCACAGCTTACATTTTGAAATGTGGTCGAGTTATAAATATTCCAACACATACAGATTACATCTATCTGTACAAATCTACACACACTCATACGAGTCTACGCATGAATGTATGACTGTACTGTGTGTGTGTGTCTACGTCTACTTAATAACCATCGGAAGAGGATTCCCCCTCATTTTTCACTATAAAGAGCGCCGCAACTTGTAGTTTGTCAGATTTACTCTCGATCAACACTCACATCCTCGTTAGAATATCCATAGTTTGGATCATTGTCCAGTGCTGACATTTGAAAATCCTCATGGAAATCACATTTTCTTGAGGAAATCCATCAAAATATGTAGCATACGATACAAATGATTAGGAAGGGGGGGAATTAATTGTGAAAATAAGTGGGGATGTAATAATTAAACATTAAAGATTTAATATCTTGAATCTTCCTTTGACTCCCGCCGGTCCCCGTTTTACCTATATAGGAAATAGCAAATAGTATGTGTAAACATTGAACAGTAAATATGGGGGGAAATGACAAATGCGAACGGAGCAAAGTTACAATCGTGAGTTCAAATTTAATATGAAGACTAAGATAATCCGGTTGGAAATGTGGAAATGGAGAAAGCATTAGATATTTTACGAGCGAGATCAATTAGACACAACTCATCCGAGAGATTCCATGTGCATTTACTGTGATAAGTTTCTCTTCTGTCACTCTGCTGGAACTCTCTCTCTCTCACTCTTCGTTTACTATTTCGTCCTCTCTTTCACTTTCTCTCTCCATTTTGTTCCCCTTTTTGTTTTAGTTGGCGTTTGTTGCGATTCCAGCTCGATTCACTTGTCTTTACTGGTCATAAACTTTCCTCACAGATCTCCAAACTCCCTTCATCAACCATGAGTTTGAATTTGTTCACATGGAGTCGGAGATATCTCACTTATTCATCATTACACAGACGCACATACATAAGTACACATACGCATATTTACCGTCAAATCTCTTGTCATTCCCCTGCCAGCTCTGTACATGAAAATAATATTGAATTGAATTTTTGCTGGCTAGAAGTTTTTCAGCAGAGCTGTAGGAATGTTGAATTTGGACGGTACGGATTTTTTCAGCTGTTTGTGATTTTCCTCGTTGACAAACTGCTTGATAATGATTGTTTTTTTCTTTGTTGAGGGGTTAATAATAAGGTTTTGGGATTATTGAGGAAATGAAGGAAGGAGAGTGTAAGGAGAGAGAGTTGTAATGAAAAAGACATTATATATGAGGAAAGTGAATGATGAATTAAAGCCCTTCCGCTTCAGGTCCAACGATCAGTTTTTGAATGAGTGAATCTTGCCAAGATTTATTACTCAAGAGTCCAACTGTCACCGACACGAATATATTAGACTGTGGACCACATGCATAAAACATATGACACATCCGCATATGAATTTGAGGTTAGTGTAAATTTATTACGTTTGTACATGTGCACTTACTTTCTCTATTTCTCTCTTTCTTTATTTCTTTCTCTTTCTCCTTTATACTTCCCAGACAACACAAGAGAATGAAAGAGAGAGAGAGAGAGAGAGAGAGCAAGAGGAACGAGACAACTACTTACGCAACACACAGTGAGAGAATTCGACCTAAAGCCTAATGTTCACACACGTCTATCCATTCTAAATCCATAAATAAAACAACTTATTTTCATCTCATGCAGTAGAAGATTTTCATGCATTCAAACTCTGTGACAACTCCCGCAAACCGTGTCCGTGTGTGTACCCTATGTGCATGTGTATGTGTATGTGCTCATTCCTCAAAAGAGTCTCGATTCACTTGCACATTCACAAGAGAAATCCAGTAGTTCTCGTTCACAAAGCGGAAATTCTCTCAAATTTAACTTAATCTCATTCATATTGACAATTTACAGCGTGAACGTGAATGTGAGTAAATAAATTCCCCTTTCTTTTCCTTTCACATTCACTTTCAGTTTCCCTCCCATTTTTCTTATTCCAATTCCCCCCACCCACCCCCCACTCATTTCTCCCTGTCAATTTCAAACTCTGAATTGACTTTAAATTCTAAACTCACCCCCAAAAAAATTGCCCAGTGAATTTAGTAATTACGAATTTCAAAACGATGGTTTTGCACCCTGTGACTTGAGAGAAAAAAGAGATGAAAAGTATCCATGTAGAGTAAAAGTACATGTACATGTACATATCGTACATCGACGGAACAAAAGTTGGGGTGGGGTGGGGGGAGGGTGGAAGGATGCATGCTTATCAATCGTATCTGCGTTCATTTGCCAAATTTTAAGAGTGCTTACGTTGCACATTTCTCTCACACACGAACTCTCCATCTCCCCATCTTTTTGTCTCCCTTCTTCTGCTTCTCATCTCCCCCGATGCTGTCTTTCAGTTTTTTTGCATCCATATCTCTTGCACATGCAGGAGATATCTGAAGCCGATAGTCATATCCACAAACTGTATGCATTGCATTGCATATACAGATACAAATCCAGATAAATTCCATACAAAACGCAACCATAGCCAATACAGCGAGAGCTATAGAAATAGCCAAAGAAAAAATCGTCATGTACGATGGAAAAGGGGAAACCCATGATTTTCAACAGGAGATAAATACGATATAAGTTATATCAGATCCGCACACAGAGGAAATACATACCAGGGGGTAATCTAAATCCATGATGATTTGATCTCTTTTTCCTTCATCCCCACCACTTGAGAGCATTTCCCAGTCCCCACGAAAAGACTCATTCAAATGATACAATAAAAATCCATCAAGTGGAAATGAGGACGGTTTTTGTTGTGTAATGACTTAAGTTGACTGGGCCATTTTTTATTTAATAGGGAACAAAAAAAATAAATAGAATTATGAGGAGAGGTGAGAAGGATGATTGAGAAATGGGTACGTGGGTAAAAGTAAAAGTGGATTGGATTCTATTGCATTGGGATTGGGATTGGGATGGATGGAGATTATGGAATTGGTGATGGTGTATTGGTATTGGGTACAGTGAGGAGTCGTCCTCGTCTTCGTCTACACGAGTATGACTATGAGCGTACGACTCAATCAGATAAAGGTGACACTTGACTGATCGTGAGTTCCTGACACTTGTCATGTCCCGCCGCCAGTGACGAATCCTAGCTCTTCACATGTCTACGATATTTTACTATGACTACCTCCGATTTATGTATGAAGGAGTCCAGTAAAAGATAGAGAGAGAGACAGAGAGAGAGAGAGCAAGGGAGAGAGAAGCCATAGGAAAACGACGTCATCGATCTAAATCAAGTACAATTGTGAATTTCGATGGGATTACCATCATCTATATATCTTTCATTGCTCTCCTGTTACTGTTACCGTTACCGTTAGAGCTGGAAGCTGACATGAACTCGAGGTGTACGAGCACTAATGTCTTTATTACAACTACTCACCTCACGCCATGAATTCTCAAAAACGAAAGTATTTACCTCCCAACGCTCCACAATTCCAAGGAAATTCGCATTTCACTCAACGTCTCTCTCATTTCATCTCATTTCATTCCATTCCATTTCATTCTATTATTTAAATCGACGAGCAAAAATTTAAATTCAATTCCAATCCTCAATGTAAATAATTCAGGTACAATCAAAGGTACAATAAAAACGTCTCCCTCAACTCACAACTCACACATTCCATTTGAATGAGGAGACTATTCTCAGAATTTATAAAGGACATAGTGAGAGTTACTTATGAATTATGATGGAACAACTTCAAAAGGAGTGTAACCAATTGTAAAATGATCAATTCCCTTGGAGTCGTTTTCCTGAAATTCACCCTCTGACGATGACGGTGACTGTGTGACTTGGATATTGGTCAGAGTCAGACAGACGGATGTTGGAATAATAGAATGAATGCAAATAAGGGCATTTTCCCCCGCAAGTTCTACTCCTCGTCAGTTTTTTGGGCTTTCCTTTCCTTTCCTTCCCTCCCCCTTGTCTTTTATTACATGGAACGTGTGCAGTTTTTTCTTCTTCTTTTTTGCAGAATCGTGGGTCGGCGTGTTTGTGGTCGTGTCTTTTTCGTATAGAAAAAAGAGTTTTGAGAGTTGAGTTGAGCTGAGGACATTTAGCGACAAATAAATTGCTTCTTTGCATGTTAAGAATACCAAGGTTTTTCCTTTTGGGGGGAAGAAATAGCTCGCAGACAGCGTGTTAGTCGTCTTTTCTTTCTCTGTCTCCTGGCGTCTCGGCATCTCCGGTGGGAGTCTCCATTTCAATACTCACACCACTTTTCCCATTTTATTTATATGTGCACCGTGCACACACACTACACAATTCCCTATCAAACAGACGACTTTCAGATTTCCTTTCTATAGATTTTGAACTTTTGTATATAGGATATGAATATATGAGAAGTCCTCTAGATTGGAGACGATTCCCGTTAGAAAAGTTTCCATACTCTACAGATTGGATGTAGATGTATCTAGAATGGTGGATGTGCGAGTGGGGAAAAGGGAATGAGATGAATGGACATGAATGCATATTGTTGTGTGAATACATTTCTTCCGTCACTACACATGCATGTTCCCATTCTTTTAACTTTCATTTGAGATCTCTCCTCTGCTTTCTCCACCAAGGACGACGCTTTTTTATGAAAAGAATCCTGTACCCGTCTCTTTCTAGTATTTCCTCCTGTATTGTATCTCTGTATCTCTATTTTTAGCTAATGCTGAACGATAGGAAAGAGTACATACTGGAGAAGAAGGAGAAGGATCCATTGGAAAATCCAAACGAGAACGAACCTTGTTATTTTTTTTTCATTTCTTTTTTTTTTTTTGAGAAAGATGCGACTTATCCGAAATTCCGACGATTCCCTTGCAGGATTACATTTGCTGACGGGTCATCCGTTTTCACCGGGAGAAAAGGAAGAAGATTTCTCGCACTAGAGGTGACAAATCGAAAAGTCCATCGTGGACATAGTCACTCTACTCAACTGAATGTTCTCTTGGTCCTTGGTTGGAAATAAACGCACGGAATCACCCTACTCATGATTCCACCTTTCCTCTCTCCCTCATCACTTTCCTTAACTCCCATTCTCTCACTTCCTCTCTCTCTTCTCTAGTAGTCACTGTCTCCGTCCAACATATTTAACACAATTCCCTATCTCTCTCTGTCTCTGTACAACTCTCACTCTCATCCTGTCCAGTCCATTCAAATAACTATCGTAGAATTTCAAGAACAGTTTACATTCTCTTCCTCTCTCTCTCTCTCATTTCCGGTCATACAACATTTAAAAATCCACGGAATATCTAAACAAAATCTCCAACTTTCTATCTTTTGAGAGAGCTTTGATTCCGATTTCACTATCGGAAATGAGAGTTTGTTCCTGCTCAATATTTTTTGCTGAAAGTGTAGCTGAGTAATCAACGCTTTATCCCGTGTTCTCGCAATTTATCGTCGGTGTGTGTGTGTGTGTGAGAGAGAGAGCAGGGATTGAAGTGTACGTGGTGACTTTACTCGCTTGATCTTTTTTCTTTCCTCTATTTTTTTGTCCTTTCACATGAGAAAAATAAAGAAATTCACGTGTCTTCTATCAGCATTTTGTATGGTCTGGTATTTTGCTACACTTTCCCCATTTTCCGTAACGCTGTATTTCGTTTTCTCTCTCTCTCTCTTTCTCGCTCTCTTGTTCTCTCTTCTTACAATAAAATACAATAGAACTGACGTGGATTGCTATGAGCATTTCCTCGGCATGATTGAGAGGATTGGCCATAGAGTCGCCTCTGATTCCCTTTTTCTCTGTCAGCTCAACGCTGCTGAGACTTTGGACCGGTCATGCAAGAAAATATGTGAATATAGCCATACCGTTGGAGCCATCCATTGTATATTCTATATTGTATTCCCTTATATTACATTGTATTGTATTGTATTGTACTGTGTGTTCATATGCACGGACGGAAAAAGTACGGATACTCAGGGCAATCCACTGAAATGCCGGTGGCAGTTTGAGTCCCAACGGCAATGAGTCCACATCGAGAACAAATCAAAATGTCAATGACGTCTTTTTATTGGCTGTTGGAAGTGGAGAGAAAGGAGAGAAAGAGAGAAAGAGAGAAAGAGAGAAAGAGAGCGAGAATGTCGAAACATTTTACTCTGTCCAATTCCCTATCTCTCAATGTCAAATGGGCCAGATCTCAGTCACAGATAGCAATATTTTGTGCTACCAAACTTTCGCTGTCGCTGTCGCTGTCTCTCTCTTTCTCTCTCTCTCTCTCTTTCTTTTTGCCTAGCAAACGGAAAGGAAAGGAAACTTGTCCAGAACGTTTAGTCAAGCAAATCAAAATGTGTCAATAGTGGATAACACGGCAACGTCTAGCTTTCATTTCTCATGTCCACTTTTTAATCTGTCTGTCCGTTTTTTTGAAGTTGAAGATAAATCAATACTAAAATATATATTTGGAGGGATTTATCTATAATTTAGATTTAATTTAAGTTTAAATAGTCTTCAACGTTGAATTGCATTCAAGAAATGGAGAGGGGAAGAAAGGGATTGGACGGATGGTGGTGGGTGGTAATAAAATGAAAATGAGTTTGGACAAGTGGAAGTCTCAGTGACCTCATGCGTGTAAAAGCGACCACATCTCCGCTGATGTGAGTCCAGATTCAGAATCCGAATCAGATTCACCAAATAAGCGCCATGTATAGTCATATAGGCTAGAGACGACAGGGATAGACGAAGAGGGAGAAAGTGAGGGAAAGCGAGAGAGAGAGAGAGAGAGAGAGAGCGAGAGAGATAGGAAAAGAGAGTTGGGAAGAACATTAACAATTTCTTCCCGTCTATTTTATGGTCACTTGTTGTCTCGGATTTATTAGAGAAGACTTGTATCTGCTTGTGTTGGTTGGTTGGCTGGTGGGTGTCTGTGTGTTAGGCCGCTAACGATCAACGCAATGCACACACACACACACACACACAACTGAGCCATGCCCCCAATCATATGGAACTTAGATGGAAGCTCCGAGCTTTGCCTCAACTTGAAGGGAGCAGCAATAGCAATAGGAATAGGAATAGAAATAGAAATAGGAATGGCAGCAACAACTTTTCCCCTGTGAGTTCTTGACTCCTCTGCTCGGATTTGTATTTTATAGGATTCTCCTCGCTCTTGGAGCCATCGTAAAAAAATATTATGGACATTTATCTCATTATTCCCATAAATTATATTAAAACTCCCCCCATTTTTTTTATTAGGGATAACGAAAAAATCCAGAGAATAGTGAACTCATTCCCATTCTTTTTTATTTTATACTCCTACAGTTTATAAAATACAAATGTAAAAGAAAGTACACTTTACTTTGGTTACCACACACACACACTTTAAATCCTATTTATTAATTTGACTACTGAAATTTTGGAATCATGGGAATATCCCGTATTTTCGATGATGTAAGTCGCCACCGGCATGTAAGTACAGGACACTCTTCTGTTTTGTTGATTTTTGTAATTGGGATTTGGGAGAGTCGTGAGAGTTGAGGGTAATGATTGTTGTGTACTAAGCCGCGTAAATGAATTGACGTTTTGTGATGTGGGACGAGGAATTTTCTGCTTACTTGACGTAAACTGTGAACTCGCTCTTTCTCCCTTTCTCCCTTTCTCTCTCTCTCTCTCTCTCTCTCTCCCTCTCTTTCTCTCTCCAGTTCATAAAGAAAGGGAAGGGAAGAAGAAAATGATGGAGCACTTACATGTTACACACGTTCCGCTTGGTTGGCCAGGATGAATTTGAGGTAACTGAAATGGGCTCATAAAACAAAGCTTGAACGACCTGAAAACCCATATTGGCCGAACAGTACGTAACCCATGAAAATGAATCGATAGTGATCCATAAAATGAAGTTTCATGACTCATAGAATTGGCAGTAAATATTGGTGGGCTGATTGATTCCACTCCTAACTGTACACTTCACTCTTCACTTTTCCCCCCAGAGCTGGTAAATACTTTCCGACTTTATCGTCTTCCTCCTCCTTTTCCTCTCATGTAGAATATAATTCCCATATTTACAACCAACCCCATTAACCGTTTCATTCAAATCCTCCATTTTATTTTCCCATGTACATACAATACGAATCAGAAGCATCACAAGCAAGACGGTGAGTAGATTAATATTCCCAAATTAAATATTCACAATAGACAATAAACATCATTTAAAATCCCTAGCATTTCTACCCGTAAAGAGATCAAGATCGAGATAGATTGTGTAGGTTGAGGCTGTCGTTGGGGATGGGGTAGATTAGAGCGTGTGGAAATAGTCAAGTCCTCAGAGTCTGATTTGAAAGGGTAATTTAAATGGTAATGGGAAGAATGTAAACTGGTTCATGTTGATGGGCAATTGACTTTAGCCGTAGACGAAGAAGGAGGTGGAGGAGGAGGAGGAGGAGGATTGACGATGAGATGAGAGGATGAGTGAGGGGAACAAACTGACGACTGACGACCGACAACCGACGACCGAGTTATGCAGCGACGCTCCGAGAATGAGAATCCACAATACACACATAGGGGAAAAAAATTGAGCGTTTGCTCTTTTGTAGTTGATAAGTGCGTATGATATGATAAGCAAAGTGCTGTTTGTATCTCACCCGCTTAACGTTCTCATACCCTCAGAGTTGAAGAGACACGAGCAGGGATATAGAATGAGAGAGAGGGAGAGAGAGAGAGAAGAGTTTTTGGGTTCTGTATGAGGTTGAAGAAGAGGAGAAGGAGAAGAAGGAGAGGGAGGAGGATGATGTGGGAAAATAGACACAGTTGTCTTTGACGGTCTACACGGTAGAGGAGGAGGATGGTCCTAAGCAAGATGAATTGGGCCGGGGCTATCATGAAGGATGTTTGAAATAATGGCTAATTTGTCTGGCTCTCTATCCCGACCCAAGGCTCTAAACTACGGTATCCATCATCGTCTAATGTTTCTTGTCAAGAACACCGCAGCACTCTACACACATATTGTATATACAGATATATGTACACATCTCTCTCTCTTAGTATCTATGTGTATGTGTATACACAAATGGGAGCTCCATCCAGAGCTTTACATCTCACTACATTTCTTGCATTTCTCTTTCTTTTCACAACTCTCGTTGTTCCCTCTCTTACTCGTATTCTTCCTCATCCTCATCCGCATCCTCATACATGTACTTTTACTTTCCTTTTCTCCTACTTTGTCCCTAGTCATACTTTATATTGCAGTTCCCTCTGCACACATACGAGCTTCCTCTGCTCTACCTTCAACTCTAACGGCAACTCTCCCACTCAAATGTTATCTTAACTTTTACTCACAATCCTCAGAAATAAAAGACAATCCCAAGGTTTTGACAGTTGGTCACTCATGTGTGTGTTCCTTTGAAAGGAAAACGTTATCATTTCTCCAATTGTAGATCTCGATAGACCGATGGGAATATTGGGAATCTCGAATCTCTCTCCCTCCATCCCAATTTTATTTCCCTCTCTCTTTCTCTTTCTCTCTGTCCATCTCTAATCAACAACGACATATCAGTATCAGTCAAATATCGTTAATGGCTCTTTTCCCTTGACTCCACATTCACAAATCGACAATAATCACAAGTACAAATTCGTCATTTATTTATTTATTTTAAAATTCCTCATTTCCTATCGAGCATTTAACCTTTTTTTATTTGAAAATTCTCATCTTTCCTCTCCATTTCAATTTCCAGTCTACATTTCCAGTTTATTTATATGTCATTTTGAGCTAGTTTCCTTGGACAAAAAATACTTCCACAAAGAGCTGAGACGTGTAATTTGCGTGAAAATCTGTGAGATTCGCATGTGTTGGGGGTTTGCTCACTTACTTGTACATTGCATTGGCTGTGAAGGTAAATCGGTGGAGTGTGTGTGTTTGCATTATCCAAAGCACGAGACCAGACAAGAAAAAATACGGTACAATTTATATCACTGTTGATTTATATCGTTAGTACCGTCATCACCATCATCATCATCACCTAGCCGAAACTCACATGGTCTCTCCATCTCCTCATCCTCATTCTATTATACACACACACACTCATACACAGTAATACACAGAAATACACACACACTCGAAAAAAACAAAAATCCACAAGGCTAATACTCGGATAAACTTGAATGGTTTCCCTCACGTCCCATTTTCCTTCCTTTACTCTTTATTCCCATTACTTTCCCCACCTTTTTTCCCTTGTGGAGTGTGGATATTTCCCAAATACTGACAGTCCGAATCCAAAAGAAGTAGGGATTTCAAATGTCACCAGAAAAATGAATCCAAAATATGTGGTGGGTAAAATATAAATATTTCCTTATTCCATATACGAAAGAGTACATACATGAAAGTCTACATTTACATAACATTAAAATATAATATACGCGGGAAGGAATTTACATGTTACACATATTATTCCTTGTGCATGTGTAAGATACACGTAAATACTAAATGGATTTGTTTTTTCAGTGTAATAAAAAGTAGAAAGTAGAATGAATTGAGATTGGGAAGGATTTTAAGGTGAAGAGAAACTTTGTCTATATAATAATATATAAATAAATACATCACGGTTGCAATTGGTGGTTGTTGTTGGAGGTGAAGGGGAAATATCTGTAGAGCATGGAGAGAGAGTGAAGAGACCCTATGTGTTTGTTTGTTTGTGTAGCCAGAGAAATAAGGACGTGTACACGATATATAGATACAAGGAGTGGGTTATGCGATGCGTAAGTGAGGAGTGTAACTATGTACAAATACAAATACAAATGTGTTCTTCATGTCGGAAGAGAAGAGGAGAAAGAAAGAAGAGCGAGAGAAAGAGAGAAAGAGAGAATAAAGAAGAAGAAGTAAGTTTATATCGTACATATGACTATGAATCTGGCTATGGTTCGTTCTTGGGCCAATTTTCTTATTTTTTTCTGGGGAGGGAGAAGCCCAAAAAGTTTTATAGCATCATAAGGATTAGGTGTGTGTGGACCTAATGACAGAGGATGCAATTAATCACAGAATCTCTGGCATCGCAGGTTGAACCCACATCCAACTCAACTACTTTACTTACTTACTCCCGACCGACGACGACGACGACTTACTTTGCCTCTTCTCATCAGTCCTCCCCGTCTTTGACAGCCCTCAGCCCTCTCTCTCTCTCTTTCCTTCTCTCTGTCCTTTTCTCTTCTCTCTGCCACGAAAAACCCCGTGAAACTATCGTACGATATAAAGGAAAAAGGAAAAAACATTTTTTAAAAAAAAATAAAAAGCAGGACAACTCATCGTCAACGTGGTCTTCACTCCTTCCCATAAAATTCCCTCTCGTCTTCATCAGCATCCTCCATTAATGCCCTTCCTTCCTTTCCTCTTCCCTCTTTTTCCATCCTCAACTTCACATTTTACAAATAATTCACCACATATATCTATATAATATATATATACATGGAAATGTGATGAATGCCAGAAGCAAACTGTTTTGACTAGAACCATTAATTGCCTTTCACTTTATATATCTGTAATAATATCCGTAATAATTAATGCAGAGACAAAGAGAAGAAATTTTCAGTTCACAGTTAATGAGACGATAAATTAGAGTGTGTATTATTTTAAGGACGCTGAACAAATAAAAGAAAGAAGAAGAATAAAGAAGAAGAAGAAGAAAGCCAGAGGAAGGAATTGCTTTGACTTTGAAATTATTGAGAGTCATTATATACTTTATTACAAAATAAAATTCATAATTGTAATGGCACAATGGTTAAATGCTCAGGAGAGGACTCTCCAGATAATATTTAATGACAGACCTCGTTATTCCATTTTATCGTTTTCTCCATTTCCTTTCCAACCTGATGCTCCAACTCCAATTCCAATTCCAATACCTCTGTCCTCTTCCCGCAATTGCTTTTTTATTCTGTCTGGCTCCAAATTCCAGTACACACAACTGTCAATCAAGTCCAAGGCCTAGAAATAATCCTTGACAAAATAGGGAGACAAAAGGTCATTGAGAATGGAATGGTTAATGGAAACAAACATAAAAAAAAAATGATACGATATATAAATTATGAAATAAAACCTGTCATCATAAAAATAATGTCATAAAAATAATGTATAAGTAAGTCTCGAGTAAAAAAATCTACCGTCATAACGAGGATCATTATGCAGAGGAAATTGAAATAGAATATAAAAAACCATTTTTTTTATTTTTTTTTTCAAAAGTACACGAGGAAAAGTACTGATATATATACACACAATTGCAATTTATTTTGTGTTAAAAATATTCTGCGGGGATTTGATAGTGAAGATTTGGCACAAGTGCAAAAATCTAGATGGAAATTGAAATTATAAGTAAAGAATTACTATGATGGAATTATTTCAACAGCAATCCGCTGTTGACGCAGTTTCTACACTAAATTACATTAAATCCTCTATTTATTTCTGTTTATCGATATCCCATGTATTTTGGATCAATCCAGGATTCTGAGAGGAAGCAAGGAAAACAAAATAAAGAATTGACTTTGATTTGATTTGAAAATTATGAGACCTATTTTACATGATCAGTAAGGAGAGTAAAAATTCCCGTTTATGTTTACTCGTAATGGAAGGAATTTGCAGCTCGCTTTTGAAGGTACTCAGTTGATATTGGATTCATAAAAGTGTAGATGAGTTTGAGGAGAAGGATGCTTTCACTGTTCGTGTGTGTGCGTGAGAGAGAGAGAGAGAAAGAGAGAGAGAGAGCAACATGTAAGGAATGTAACGGAGGGAAAATCGCTATTATAAGTTCTAAAAGTGCTTAAGCTCAAGCAAATTTTAGTGTCGTGAAAAGACTGTAAATTATACTATAAATGGGAGAAAGGATTCTGACAACCATCGCAATCGCTTCAAATTCATTCGCCTCCCTTCTTCTCTTTCTCTCTTTCTCTTTCTCTCTTTCTCTTTCTCCTTCTTCAGCTCTCACATAGTTTATGAACTGATTTTATGATCCCCCATCGCTCAATTCTTTCCTTGCACGACGGGGAAGCGCGCAGTGCGTTTTTAATACATTTTTATTTTGTATGTTTGTGTGTGAAAATGACTGGAGTCTAGTGCGTCAGTTTAGTCAGGAGTCACTCTACTTTTTTACTCTCCCCACATAAAGTCATCGTCCGGAGGATAACAAACACACAGTACAGTACACAGTTTGACGACAAAGACAAACGTAAATACAAATGGACAAATGGAGAAATACAAATAGAAATGGCGTTAATGCTCTTTACTGCTGACACAAGATAATAATGAAATAATACGGTACAACTTTGACTGATCGTCAAAAAGCGTACGAGTTGAAACAACCTTACTTTCCCTTTCTTCTACACACTCTCGATTCAATTCTAAAGTCTAAAGCTTCCCTGCATTTGTTTTCTTTCCCCTCACACAGTATATAGATACAATCCACGTTAAAAGTTTGAAACTGAAAATCGTACACGTCGTTTGACTCGTTTGGGGGGTGGGGAGAACGGAAAGCTCATCGTTTATAGATTCTCTTTCTGTAGGCCCTCTTTTCTTTGGATAAATATAAATCGGAGGAATATAAATGAAAAAGGGATTCACAATGGGAATGGATGGAATTGGGAAAGATGAAGAAATGGTGATGGTGATTTTGATTTTGATTACGAATGGAGGCCACCGTCGTGAAATTCTATTTACTCAAATGGCATCTAGATGATCAAACCATTGAGAAAAAGATTTCCTTTCCCTTCTTTTCTCCATCCTTTTCTTCTCCTCCTTGACTGTATTGTAAATTTAATACTTTCCCCTTCCATCCCATTGTCATTACTATCAGTAGTACATTCAACATTACATTATTGTCATTGCCATTGCCATTGTCATTGCCATTGTCATTGTCATGGTATAAACATTGAGCAAGGAAATTCCGTACCTTACCAGAATTTACCATACTTTTTTTTACATGTTCCAATAGAAAATACAATACAAAAAAAGTCCTCAACCTACATCTCTCTCTCTCTCTTTTTACTCAAACGCCCATAAGAAAAAAAGGTTAGATTTTCAAAGGGCTTTCATTGCCAAACAAGTGAATTGGTTTGTCTTTTCTTTTTGCATTAATACGGTGGGTCCTTTATTTATACTTCCTACTTCTTCTATACTTTGAGTTGAAATGGAAGTACGGAGAGAGAGAGAGTAAATAACGGAGTACTCCTGGTGAGAAAAGGAACTGACAATGACGGTGGTGGCTCCTCCACATATTTTGCATTCGTATACAAGTGTATAGAACGACTGTGAGCGAAGCAGAAAGGACTCTTCTTCTTTTTTTTGAGTAAAATCAAGGGATCATGTGATGATTATGTGATGTTGTGAGGCTTGCCTTGAATCTTCATTTCAAGAGCCTGCAAAAAAAAAGAATAACGTCAATGGAAAAAAGGCGAGAGAACAAGGAAAGAGAGGAGTATTTCACCCTGCTGCTGTGGTCTGTATTCTGTATGTCTAAATACGTATGTGTGTGGTGTGGGAATGCATCAACTAGTTTTGTACATGTAACTAAATAAGGATAAACGAGAGAGAGAATTCTACAGCTACTTCAACTTGCCTTCTCCTCCTTTTTGCTCTCTGCTCTCTGTTGTGTATTTCTCTCGCACACACACACACACACACACACACACACACATCACACACAAGTTCATTTCTGCATGTCTCTCTGCCTCTAGTATTTGTCTCTGTGTGTGTGTAGGAAAGGAAAATCTTTGTGTAAGCTGTAGAGGCGTTTTACTTACTCAGTGGAGCTGGGAGCTCAACAGTAAGCAAATGCAGAAGCAATAACAGTAGAAATAGAAATGAGAGTAGAGAGCGAGTGAGCGGGGTAAAAAAAGAGGGAAAATGGGAATGTCATTTGGTCGCAATGAAAATCAGCCTACTTAAAGGATTCCGCCAAGACATATCCAGGATGAGCATCTTTATAAACTTCATCTCTTTCTCGCTCTGCCTCTCTTTGTATTTCTGGTGACGGAGATATTCTGTATTGTATCATGTGGATGGATTGGAATCTCATCTTCACACATAAGATACACAACACAACGACAACGACAACGACGGATAAACTAGTGGATGGAAATCCTCACTGGCGAGAGCGACTGGATGTACATATGATATCAATGTGGATGTGATACAAGTGTCGCTTGGTCTTCTGTGCTCTCATTTCATGCCAGCAGTGCTCTTGGCGTATAGTTCTATGTTCTATGCGTAACGTGTTGCTACCTATCCCAAGCTCAAAGTGTGATATAACTAATACAATGTACAAGTTTTCCCGGCATTTACGTAAAACCTCACTGAGAAAGAGAGAGAGAGTGAGAGAGAGAGAAAGAGAGAGATAGGGATGCCCAGTGCTGGGAGGATTCAAGATGTAAGTGAAAGCTGGGGCAATGACAATAGGAAAAGGCCCGGTCATAGAATGCAATGAGTGTGCTGATGTAGCTGCGAATAACTGCTGACACAACAGTTGTGCCGTGCCGTCTTCTTCGTCTTCTAATTCCCTATTTCTCCTTTCAGATTTGGGCTTTAGCTCTGGCTTTTGCTCCTCCAGAAACCAGAGGAAAAGGAGAAAAAATGGAGGGGGAAAGAGTAAAGGAGAAAAATTCTATATGTAAACCATTTATGTGGAAATATCTTTATTCTTTATATGTACCACTTGTAAATTTCTTTTTATGCTAGAATATAGAGTTTGGCTACAGTCTTGAGTTCTTGAGTCATGTCTCACCATTCATTGATAGACATGGACGGCTCAAGTGGGCTCCTGATATGCAGAGACAGAGAGAGAGAAAGAGAGAGAGATAGAGAGAGAGATAGGGAGAGAGAGAGAGAAGGGACGAGGAGTGCACACACTGACTTTTCCGCCACAAGACTAAAGACATAGACAAGAGGAGAGTGGAATGGAAATGGAGATGGAGAGAGAGAGAGAGATGTGGACGTGCAATATCTATTATTACCATTTCCTCGACTCTTTAAGAGATATTAGGTAAGAGAGATTCACTCCCCGTTGTGAGGCTTCAAACCCTTCTCTTTTTCCTCTTTCTTTTCTCCATCTCTCTCTTTCCTTATGGCTCTATCGTATTCGTATCGTCATCGTATAGGAAAACACTGAGCATTCAAGAAGACCTCCCATCTTTTTTCACGTATCACATACACAGGACTTTCCTGGATTTTATCCAAACAGATACAACCAAACCAAACGAAAAAAAGAGTCTTTTATCTGTATATCTCTCCTCTCTCCTCTCTCTCTCTGAATGTGAGTTCCCTTTCATTCTCATATCAGAGATTTTGAACTCCTTGTTTTCTTCTTTTTTTCTTCAGGATTTCTTCTTGCCTTTTGATTCGTTCAGTTTAGAATCATTTGGATGTTTTTATCCATTAAAAATTGGACCTTTGAGAGACTCATTGAATTTAAATGTGCACATTTTCTATTAAATCATTAAATTTGGTCAACCTTCAAATTGACCTTTAAAAACTGAAGTTTGAATCCATGTGACTGATTCATGCTGAACAAGAAGAAAATTGAAAGACGAGAAATCAAAAATGCTTGGCATGGGAATGAAAGAGACGGGGGAGACCGTGTGGACTTTTGTTGTTGTATCGTGTTGGAGGTACGAAATACCAAGTACAAAATACAAAATGCACAAGTTGGAAGACACAAAGTTGGAGGAGAGAGGAAGTGTGTGTTGTGTTGTGTTCTGATGTGTGTTGGGTTAAAATTAGGGATGACAATGTGTAGTCTCTGGAGAGGAGAGGAAATCGACGAGTTAGAGAATACATCCATTCCACGGCTAGTTAGCCAGGATTTTGAGTCTGTTTCTCTCTCTCTTTCCCTTTCTCTTTCTCTTTTCGTCTCGTTGGTTGGTTTGCTTTGCTTGAGGAAAAACATTTCCTTCTCCCACTTTCCCTTCCCTCTGATTCTTATTCCTATATTCTCGCATTTGTATTTCTAGACCCATTTTCAAAAGATGGAAGGGAAGAGGGCGAGAACGAGAGAAGGAAAAAGAGAAAGAGTTGGGAACGATTTGAACGAGAAAATTCAGACGACAAGGACAACAAGGAGTGGAAGTGAAGAAGCGGGCGCAAGTACGTGTACATACTAGTATTCCATGAGTAAAGAGACGAATGAGTGAGACAGAGAAAGAGAGAGGGAAGCAAGGGAGTTGTTTCCTGTTCGAGAAAATTTCCAAGCCAATCATGTAAGTCCGGAAAGCGAATCACGAAGAAAGCGACAATCTATCCTGCCATAAATATTGCAGTAGGAGAAAACCGGAGAAAGGTCTTTTTCCGGCTCAGAATTTTGTGGGATTGGATGATCGTCTTGTCTTTCCGCTATTTCTCTCTCTCTCTCTTCTTCTACAGTTGAAATGTAATGGCAATAGCAATGGGGTAACTAGGGAAATGATGGTATAGGCAACGTGTAATAGCAATTTCAACACTTGTTCAACCTAATAGACTCAGAAGATACAGTCACAACTACAACCAACAACTCTCTCGCCCGCTTTCTCGCTCACTTCACTCCATCGATACAAAATCATAATTGAAAAATACACACCAAAATACCAAGCAGATAGAAAAGGGAAATCCAACGGCCAACAAAATTTTATACTTTTCATACTATTTTGGAAAAAAATCGCATTCCAACTGCAAGAATTTCCGACTTGTCATCATTTTTTCTTCATTTTTCTGTAGAAAATGTTACTTGTCAAACTCGCAGATATATCTACACGAGGAAAGGAAAAAAGAGAAAGAAAATGAAAACAATCCCCGCGCCCAAAAACTCCCTGGGTTCGAATTCAGCCTGTCGTCTCAAACTGGGTATCAAGCTACAAAAAATAAAAACTGGGGAATTCGAACAAGAAAAAGGGCAAAGAAAAAGAATGAATTGTGTAGTTGTAGTTGTATAGTTAAGTCTTATACATGTTTTTTTCTCTTGAAGAAATACTCAATGGGACTTTTATTTTTTGAAATGTAAAACAAAATTCGGCTACGACTCCAAAGTCAGAGTTGGGTAAAAAGAAATATATATATATATATAATATATATTTATGTATGTAGAAAAAACGAAGACATTTTTTGTGGAAATGTATTCTTGGTCATATAATATAAAGCCATAAAGAATAGATTTTTGCTTGGTTTTTCAGTCGCTTTCCCCTTCGACTTCATGTCTGGAATAAAAAGTTATACGGCTCAATATACTCCCTCAAAATAGGTTTTACAGATAACTTTTCCTTCTCTCGCTCTCTCTTGCTCTCTCTCTCTCTCTCTCTGTCTCTCTCTTCCTCTTGGTCTCTTTCTTTATACTGTAGCATACAAGATTCTTTGCTCACTTGATTTTTCGTTCCGTTTCATGTAATGCTCTGGCCATATCCAACTCAAAGTAGTCTGTCTACTTTACTCCCTGTAACTTTTCTCGGTGTACAGAGAGGTGTTTGCTTAGAATGATTCTACTGGGTTTCCCCCATAACTACAGATATATACATATACATACGAATATCTCTGACAGCACATGGAACTTCATACAACTACAACTCCAACTCCAATTGCCACTACCATCGGCCATACAAACAGAAAGAAAGTCAGTTCGTCGTCTTGGTCTTCTTCTTTCCCTTTTCAATTCGGCCGAGTTTATACAGTCACTTAGAAAGTACCGATATGCTCATACAAGGACTTTCTCCATGTTCCAATTCCAAATGTTGCATGAAAATGGAGAGAAAGAAAGAAAGAAAGAGAGCAAGAGGTCTGGTTTTTTACTACTGCATTCCTATTCCCATACCATTCCATTGGTTGTGACTCTCCACAGATATTTTCTGAAGGTTCTACCAATATCTTCAAGTATAACAATATTATGTGTGTGTATGTGTGCTTATTCTGTGCTTGCCCATCTGTTGCTTTCAAAAACTCTCCATCACGCTGGCCGTACTTTATGATACTCTTGGGATCAGCCCAAAGGGCCAACAGAGCAGTCCATCTCACATCTCTTTCTCTCTTTTCCCATCGAAAATTCCCTCTTTCTCTCTCTCTCTTTTTCTTCACTATTGCTTTTACGCTTTTACTTGCCACTGCTTTCCCTCTTTCTCTATTTCTCTCTCTTTCTCGTCCCCATTGAAAATGCAACAAGCTTCAAGTTGGAGAATGAAATGAGTCCACACAACACTTTTCCCCCCGTCTTTTTTCTTTCGCTCTCGCTCTCGCTCCCTTCCACTTTCTTCATATCACTATCACAATTTCACAGCTTTTTTTCTCCCTCTCCTTTGACGTGGACTCTCTCTCTCTCTCTCTCTCTCTCTCTCTCTCTCTCTCTCTCTCATGAAAAAGACTTTCATCGCTATATCTTCCCTCCTTCCGTCGTGTCCCCTTCTATCTCTCTCCTGTAGAATGGAATTCTACAGACCCTACTGATATTTTTACTCTCCGTTTGCCCTTCATGTCTTCTCTCTTATCGCTTTATTCCAAGATACTCAAATAAACACACACACTCACACTCACTCACTCTCTTTCTCTCCTCACATTCCCAAAATCTCATTATATTACTTTTTACATTCACGTTTACTTTTAACATACACAAATCCAAAGGAAACGCCTTCTTTATCTAAATCCTTCATACGATATCATTGAAACTACTTTTACTCTGTATTACTATGTACTATGAGAATGAATGGAGTGAGTTGGAGAAAATAAATCAATTCGTCTTGGCATTTGGAAATTCACAATTCACAATATTCAAAATTGAACATAATGACAAGAAAGAAAATGTTTGATGGGGAGTAGAGATAAAATGGGAATGGAGCAGCGTGTTTTTAAATGGCTTTGTGGAGAGATTATTAAAGGGAAGGTGAGAGGAAATGTAGGGATATTATTTGATGAGAGTGAGAGAGAGAAAGAGAGAGAGAGAGAGTTCTAAAACTCTAAAAGGAAGTAAATATATGGGATAAATGTAGGAGAGACTTCTCTCTATTTGGTAGTTGGTGTGTTGACAGAGGAGTAGAGCTTTGTCTTGTCCTCACTCACTTACGACTTCCCTCCTGGGGAGGATTCAAGGAAGCCAAAAGTGAAAGTGTGCAAATAATTAGTCTCATGGAGTGTTCCTTGTACGGCAATATAATTATAGCAATCCCTTAATTTGACTTCATGGGGAGTGTTCTCTCTCTCTCTCCCTTTCTCTCTCTTCCTGTAGAGACTTTCTAAATGTGTTTCTATGTATGTGTGTGTATTCCTGTGGATGGAAATGGAAAGTCAAAGCCCCCAAAACCCAAGTCAAACTTTCCCAAACCCAAATGTATTTATCGATTAAAATAAAATTTATTACGAGCTTAGATTATGGCTCATAGTGTTATTTGTAGCTACATTCCTCTGCTTTCTCTCTCTCTCTCTCTGTATCTGTATCTGCATACATTTCTTTGGCACTTCTATTCTTGGACTGCTTCTACTACTACTTCTGCTGCTGCTGCTCGTTTACCTTGAGCCTAGACTCGAGTACTACGGGAAAGTAAATTATACATTTACATTACTAACATTCCACATTACATTGGCCTGAATCTACACTGTCCATTACAAATTTATTATTTATATTAATTTCCGTTTCACATCCCCTCCCACATCCAGAATCCAAATGAGAAAGTCAGCAAGAGAGAGTGAGAGAGAGAGAGTCTGGAAAGTTCGTGTTTGGATATATTATAAAAATAATACAAGTTGAAAGTTTTTATACAGGGATAAAATAAAGGGCAAAGGGAAAGAAGGGAAGAGGGAAAAGCATCATAAAAAAAATCAAAACCAAAACCAACTGCTCGTGCTGGTTTTAGTACATGGTAAAATTCATAGGGAAGTCGTACATACAGTTCATACAGCCGACTTGTGAATTGTTTTGTGTCATTCATTTAAAAAAAACGAGTCATTGAATGTGGGAATGAAGGCGGAAGAGAATGCTTCCAAGTCCCAGCAAGAATCCTGCCACAAGTGTAAATTTAAAGGTCTCCAGCTTGCTCTCCCTCTCTCTTCCTCTCTCTCTCTCTCAGTTTTTCTTTCTTTTTATTTCCGAGCACAACCTTTATCATAATATCACATTTTTTTCTTTTTGCCTTCTCCAATTTTTTCTTGCTTTAGTTTTCTCTTCTCTACTCCTCTCTTTTTTCAGTCGTTTTTATTCTTCTTGTGTATCCTCCTCTTTCTTTTCTTCCTTCTTCTTCTTGGGTTTCTTATTCTTTATATCCTTATGTATGTGTGTATCCTCATTTTCTTCCCCTTGTCTTCTTTTCTTTAGAGTGAGAGAGAGAGAATGAGAGAGAGGATGGCTGTATCTGTATAGTGAGGGTACACTCATCTCATGCACACAGGACTTTGGTGGCGTCTCGGAGATTTTTTAGCACTAAAGTTTTTCACAATGTTTTTTTTTTCACTCTTTTCTTCTCTTGTTGACTTGATAAATGGACTTTGCACAAAAGACTTATGGTAGTGCCAGCATTTAGCACTTTTTGTACCGCGATTAAAACTCCACATGAAGAAAAGTTCGGTCGACTCCCTCACACTCGCAAGTTGCTCTTGAGGTTTCCTCCAAACATACATATATATCTGTATATACAAAGAGAGAGAGAGAGAAAGAGAAAGAAAGAGAGAGAATACCAAAAACTTTGTCACTTGCATAGAAGAAGAAAAAAAGTCTTCTCGACTTTCTCTGTCTTATTTTTGTACACACGGAGAAGGACGAAGAACAAGAAGAAGGAGAAGAAATGGAATGAGAACATTTTCAGAACTATAACCTCCAACAATATTCATTTGGTATTCAACTCCTGCTTGTATCTACTCAAAAGAAGATCAATCTCACTTCACAACTCACAACCAGTCCCATTCGAACAATGGTCCTTTTTCTCTCCCTCTCTTTTTTCATTTTTTTTTTGGGGGGGGGGGGCGAGAAATTCAAAACAATGCAAAATATTTTTCGTTTTTTTTTCCTTGACAGCTCGCACAATGCAATGTCTCAAGATTTAATTCAACACCCCACGCATTTTTTTGAGCTTTGGAATGAGACATGAAAGCCCATAATATTTCATATGGTGGTGAATGTGGATGATCCTAATTATTTTTGAGGCTATTTTCTGACTGACGATGGTGGTGATGGGACTTGAGGCAATAATGATTTAATGGAAAAAATCTGAAGATTCTATTTATTTTATTTTCTAATGATAGATAATACTTGGTGGATATTTTTGGGGCACTTGAAAAGTTTTCAGCTTCCATTCCATTTTATTTCATACTGTAGCACGTTTTTCTCTCAAATGGTCATCCTCCCATTTTCTCCCGTTTTTTCGCTGTCTCTCTAAATAGACACTCGGAGATTTAATGTCCAGTCGGTTGGTCCATTCCATCAGAAAATATTATTTTAAGTGAAAGCTTGGGTGGGAGCACTTACTCAAGTCAACTCAACTTTGACTAGCTCACATTTTCCTCCTTCCCTTTCGTTTTCCTTTCGTTTTTTTGTCATTTTCCATCAGTCAGTGGTGTGGAGTTGTTGGTTCGGACTTTGGATGGATGGAGAGCCCAGTTCTTGTTGTATTAAATTACCATCCAACCAACTCAAGAAAAGCTTTTTCCCTTCCCCAATTTTCTCTCCTTCTCTTTCTCTCCCCCAAACGTTCTCTCTGGTGAGCTATCATCTTCCTCTTTATACTTTACACTAAATTTCCTGTCTTTTCTATTCTATACAAGCGAGCTTGAAACTACACTCTCTCCACTCTCTTTCTCTCATCTGTAACCGCTGACTCTTCCCGCAATTCTCCCCCCAGAAAAATTACATACTTCATTCTACAAGAAAAATCATCTTGAGTTTCTCCACAATTTCTTTTCCTTGTTCACACATTTCAAATAAGAAGATGTACAATTAAATTTATACTTGATATAAAATGACGTTTCATCAGGAAAACTCTCATGTAAGACATTTCAATGTATGTGCAATGCAATGGGGGAATTTTGATGAAAAATGATGGAAATTTGTCGAGTGCAGGTGATGTAGAACTGGAAGCCATTTGAACTATTGTACGATCAAATGGCAAGTTGAGTGGTGGCGAGTGAAGAGTGAAGAGTGAAGAGTCGAGAGCATACGTTGCATGAGTGAGTGATTTGGACGTCTAGTTAGTTGGGTTGATGTACATACGATAGTACATAGTACATATCGTAGTTATCGTCCGTAGTCGGCGAGTCGAGTGACCAATCGACTGACACGTGTATTTAAGCACCATCAAGTCGCGTGCTCATCCGGCTCTCTCTCTCTCTCGCTCTGAAGCCATTATTTAACTTACCAGTTCACTTCAATTTGAATTGTCTGAATAGAGAGAACGTTGAAAATTGAAAATCCAAGTCCGAGTTTTTGTACCTGATGATCTCTTGTTGTTTGTGTTGTCCGCTCCAACTTTTCCTGTAATTACAGTCCAGAGTCCAGAACTAGAATCAACAGCAGAACCAGGATGATGATGATATAATATGATGCGTGTGTGTGTGTGTGTGTGTGTGTGTGTGTGTAAATTCAAATAGTCTGACTTTTATCGTTATAGTTTATTACTCTGGCTGTTGCATTTCCCCTTTTGTTCCTCTTCCTCTCCTTCACCAACTTCAAATGGGATTTTTTTTTTTCGTTTCGATCTCAAAACTCAAACTTCAGTTTGTACTTTGTGCTTTTCATGGAAAATACATACAGATAGTTTTGGGCAAAAGCGAGAAAACATGGCATAAAATGTAGCTGTAGAAATGGTAGAGGCAGAGAAGGGAATCTAATGATATGTTTTGTGTGTGTGTACGTGGAAAGTCTGGGAACGTGATGCCTTGAAATGAGTTTGTATTACGATGAGGTTTCTATGAGCTCATTTCCTATTACAAATGATCTCATTCTCCATTTGGTATTTGCTATTTGGCATTTGGCATTTGACGTTCCCCCACTATATTTATGCGTCCAAATACGAGTCCTCAATATCTACATATATCCACATTTCCACATAGAGAAGAGTATGTAGAGTCTGTTCCGGTGTGTGTGTGTTTGTATGTATGTAAATGCATTTCAGTTCAGTTGGGATCCGGCGAATGACTGAGACGGAGAATGTCCGTTCTATCAAGTTCAGTTTCCGATCTTGCAATTATTTTTCACAAGCGCTCTGTGTGTGTGTTTGTGTCTAGTGCAACAACCAGGAGCCGACAAGGACAAGGAGAAATAGAGGAATGAGGAAAGAGCGGAGGAAAACGACCAATCGACCCATTCAATTCTCAATGCTCCCATATCCACAATCCACATTCACATTCACATCCACATTCACATCCACCCCAATTGAATGTCAACTTGAATGTGCAGTATTTGTTCAAGTCAAGTACATCTGTACAAACGCTGGGAAAAAATCTTTATCATTTTTACACTGTTTTGTCAGCTCATTCTCAGTGTTCAATGTTCAACTGCCAGCAGGCAAAAGGAGCAAAAATTAAAGTGAGCCTTTTCCTTCCCCGTCATTATCATTACTACACACACACACATACGCATACTAATAAATCCCTTGAGCATGTCTAATTTAATTTAATTTGTCATCCCAATTTATTTTATTCCCTATTTTTTTCATCTATGTATACTCTGTAAAATCTCTAACACTCTAAACTTAGAAACTCGGCTATATTTTTCAGTTTATGGTTTGGAATTTAAACTAATGTTAAAAAAACACGTCTTCATTTTCATTTTAATATTTTGGATTACACCCAAATTATACATGCATAAGATATTCGGATTTCCAAACGGCTCGTATATTTTTTGCAAAAGCGAGTGTAGTTTACAAAAAAAAAACAACTGGGTATTTTCATATATTTTTCCATAATAATAATAATCTGGATCTATTTTTTTATTGCTTGTTTATTCAAGCTCAAAGTTGAAATAAAATAAGTGAATTTTCCACTTGAAACATTTTTGTATTGTATTGGGATTGGGATTGAGAGACAGAGAGAGAGAATCCTGGGAAATTCACAAATAAATTATGACGAGTATGTGGTGGACTGGAGGGGATAATAATTGCTGGTTTCATGTCAGTTCAAGTTGAATGAGCAGAGAGAGAGAGAGAGAGAGAGAGGAAGAGAAAGTGTGCCGTGTGAGTAAAGTAAAGTCAATGCAATGCCAAGTGCAGTACAAAGTGAAGAGTGGCATAGCAAATTCATTGGTCTTCATCAAGAGATTCAAGAGTATCATTATAAGCTGGATTTATGTTCTCCATTCTTTCCCTCGACTCATGTCCATGACTTTGGAGTTTGGACTATTCCATTGCTAAGGCCGGACAAAAAAATACATACAGCATGAGTTGAGTACATATCCTCTCATTTCGATTGTTGATGCTCTGCTCTGGAGTCGTCGGAGTCGGAGCTGCTGATGCAACATGCAGTCAATGTTATGGCACGTGCCGACTTTAGCCTCATCTTTTTTCCCTCTCCTATAGTAATAGTAAACACACACACACACACACATTTTTACATGGGCAACCAGATAATCCCTTGTTCGACTCAAGTGCATGTTCCACACACACACACACACAAATACACCAGCTCGTTGTGTACTATCGTCATGACTTGTCCGTACACAAATACACAAATGGGGATAATCATAGTCGAGCTTGCTTTTAGCTGACTGACACACTCACCACTCACCATCCACCACCAACAGTAGCAGCAAAAGCAAAAGCAAAAGCAAAAAAAAAATCCCATTCGTGACATGCTATTTGGAAATTACTGTCAATACTTTTCAGCTCTGTCACAGCTTCACGTTGTTCATAATTTACTTTTCTGTGAATGAGTGAATGAGACGACTTACACACACAAGTTTGTGTGAATTTGTCAGTCAACTCATCATCAGGAATGAAAGGAAAGCGGAAATAATGTAATTATTCAAAATTTTATTGAGCAAGATTTTATCAGCGGGGAAAAAAAAAAATCAAGGGAGCACTTTTTTGAATTTTGATTTTGAACTTTGAATTTTTACATGGCAATTATTTATTTATATACCTGGAGGGTTGGGAAGAAAATGAATACGATAGAAATTACAGGACAAATCACAAATTGAAATCGGGCTTGATTTTTTTAATGACAGAGTGACCTTGATGGATTGCTTTACACTCCATAAGTTTAGTGGAAACCGGGGAAAACAAATCCACTCGATAATAATAATAAAAAAAATGGGGATCTTGAAAGGACAAAAAAAACCGGCTATTTGAGATTTGTAATGGCTTAATCAAAGAACAGTCATTGTCTTATAATTGTAGCATGTGAAAAGAAAAATCTGCATGCTTTTGAACTTTTTGCTCACACAGAGATAGGGATCTTTGTGGTGGAAAGTGTGTAGATGACTGGATGTGTGTGCCCAAATGTGTACAATTAGCAAAAAAGGGTGAACGATTACTCGGCGCAATTTAAATTAATCCAACTTGTATACAATGAATTTTTTTAGAGGCGGAACAGTTTTTTATCCAATGACTTCCTCATGTGTGCTAAATATGTACAAGCGAAGAATGAAAAAAAAACATAAACCACAAAAAACGACAAATGCCGACATTTTCTAAGAAGTGGAGACGACGAGACGAGTGTATGTGTATTGTGTATACACACATGAGAGTAATCAGTAATGAGAAAGCTTAGGTTAAGAGTATGTTAGAAGTTGGAAAAATCATGTTACCGTATAGCAAGGAGAAAGAAATGGAGGGGAAAAGATTGATAACTCCTGCAGATTCTAGATAAAAGAACAAAAGTTGAGATTTTTAGTTAATGTACAGATTTCCTGACAAATCAAATGAATTTTTTTTCTCTTTGATTTTTCTCGTCTCCCGCTCGACAAAGGAAGAGAGAGAAAGAGAAAGAGAGAGAGAGAAAAGGAAAGAAAGGAAGAGGGAGAAATATAAATAATTACAGACGAGCAATTAGAAATAATTACAGGTTGTGAAGGCACATGTAAAAAATCAATTGCTATCAAAAGGTGTAAAATTACCAACACAGATTCATATTTCATCCATGTACAAACTACACCAACACATATCAAAGTGCAAAAAAAAAAGTGAGCTTGCAATAAACCCACAATTTTCTCTATATACGATATATATATCTCTCTCTCTCTCTCTCTCATTTCTAAACACATTTACAGCTGCAAGAAAAAATGAACGAAATTGCATAGGTAATTTAGTACTTTCCAATTGATTTTACTAGTGAAAATTTTATTGTAAGATACTTTCATTTTCTCGGGGGGAAATTGATTGCTGACAGCCGCAACAGCGAGACAAAAAACGATGATAATCGGACAGTTTATAATAATAAAAAACAGATTGAAATAAAGGTAATATTTCAATTACAAATAAATTTTTTTGGGGGGGGATTACATCAACTGTGATTTTATGGAGGGAGGAAGAGGAGGAGGAGGAATTTTTTGTGGATCAGAGTTGGTTCCGTACATCTGCGTGTTTTATTCATAGTTTGACTGATGCTCGTTCAATCTACAGTAAATTCATATCGTACTTATACGAGAGTAGTGAGAGAGCTAAAGCAGGAAGTAGATCTACCTTGCTGCTTCTCTCCTGCACATAGTTTGGGGTCTCCACAATATATTTTTTTCCTAATATAATATAAAATGTAGCGGGGGGGAAAATTGATCTACAGGTCTATTTATTACATAGCACGCTCCTTTGTTACGTATGATGGATTGTAATTCTACCGCCTTGGATTGAGTTTCTTTTTCTTGTTACATATTGCATGCTTGGACCATCGCATCACATCGCATCGACTCGGGACTTGGGACTAGTTTTTTTTTCCACGTTGGTTGGTTCCTCGAAATCCCCCACAGTCCGTAATTTGTAATCACAATGATGATGATGATGATGACCACTACATGAACCATGAACCCAAGCCCAATAGCAACGACCAACGAAAGAGAGAGAGAGTTAGAGAGAGAGAGAGAGAGAAGGGAAAAAAAAGAAAAAAGAAAAACCTCTTGTGATTTCTTCACAAGAGGAATCGAACAAACGACCAAATTCTATTTCCGTACATTACCTACAGTCTACAGCAGCAGCCCATCATTACTTTCCCTCTATAGTTCTTGCACACATTATTCCACTGCTACTCCCTTCACCTTCCCATCACATCCCATCCCATCGCCATCCACATGAACATACATACGTACACATATAGACAGCCAGTCCACCATCCAAATTTTTCTCCTACTACTACTTACACACACATGAAAAAGAAATATTATACGGAGGCACTTTATAATAAAAGTCATACTTTCTCTCTGTGTAACAGTAACGACCACCACACAATACGAAAATGTGAAAATCACCTTAGAAACTTAAAAGCAGTTGGAGTAGTAGACGAGTGAGGAAAATATTTCAAAGTATTTTTTTTTTTTTTTTTTGATAGTATAGGTTTATATAAATGAAAAAAAAATGTCTACAATTTACGAGTTTATGACGCTCACCTGTACTTTGCCATTTGCAACTTGCCATATTTTTTTTTTGCCAAACTCTGAATTGATTGCATTATTTTGATTTTTTCATTTCTTTTCTCTTCTTGGATTTGTTCAGTGTGGAATGTGAGACGGACGATGAGATGGGAAGGCAAGGAAATGCGAAGGGAATTAGTCATCGAGAGTAATAATGATGGAAGATAGACTCTGTGGGAACTGGCGAGTGGGCAAGTGAGCAAGTGGGGAACATTTCATTCCGTTTTTTTTCGTTCAACAGTAAATTTATCTATATATATATATATATATGTATGAGGAATAAAAGGAATAGAAGGAATAGGAATAGCAGAGCAGAGCAGGTACAAGAGTAAATTAAATGCTTTACCTTCAAGTTCAATTCATCTTTGTTCCAATCATTTCCCTCCCTTTAATCCTTCCCATCAATCTCCCTTCACTATAACTCCTATTCTGTATTTTTTATAGTCCCTACACGAAAGTCTCATGTGTGCATACAAACGGCCCTCAAAACTGAAATTCAAATTGAAAACGATTGAGATTGTCCAGCATATACTTTAGTTATATATAAATATTCTTTCTTTCTTTTTTTGTACACTTGTGGTTTTCTTTATGACATTCTCAACACAAACAATCACACTCACACACACAAATGGAATCTTATCAAAAATCAAAAAATGATATAGAATTTTTTTTACAATGAAAGGAGTCAACAAAACAAAACAAAATCTACTATTATTTCCAAAATAAAAAACGGAATGACTTTTGTGTTGTGTTGTGTTGTCTACAATATATATACACATATATATACGCAGTAAAAAAATTATTTGTCCAGATTAGACGCTGTATGTTGTTGTGAAATGGGATTTGAATGAGGAGCGTAAGTTATTTTCTCTTGAGCCATTCATTCTCACATTGGAGATTTGAAGAATTTGTGAATGTTATTTTATGAATCTCTGCAGTTTTATTTTAGATTTACAAACGTCAAGATTTAAAATATCTCCAATTGGAGAGAGATATCAAAATAAAAATCTGTAGAGTATGGACTTGAGTGCGTGCAGAGGTGCAGACCACCACGAGCACCAGGAGAGAGATCCTAGATAAATAAATACACAGGAGCAAAAAAAAAGAGGACTTGTAAAGGTTAACTATGGTTTTATGTGAATCCAGGTTTATAGTATACGTTCATTGTAGTATGTATCCTATATATTCATTTTCATTTTTATGTGTTCAACTTCAACAAAGAGAGAAAGAACAATCAATGTTAACGTTACAACGAAATTAAAAATTAATTTCGTATGAAAAATTCGTTCAAAGTCATCAAGAGAGAGATTTTTATTAGACTAATCCGAGTGTGAATCAAAAATAAAAATAAGTATATTGGTAGGTATATGAATTTTCATGAGATTCCTTGAGCATTTACGGTTCACGTTCACAGATATAGTTTTATATTTTTTCATTAGAGATTGTATTCAAGGATTAAAGAAATCCTCACTAGAAAATGCATGTGCTTATCGTTAGATGTATTTTTAATTTTGGACTAGACAAATTTCAATAATTTTTACCAAGACGCAAAAAAAAGAAAAGTATTTTGGACATTATTTAAATGTCCGTACATAACAATCTGTACATACATAATATGTGAAATGACACATTAGCACCACCAAAATATCTATCGTATATTTCATGTGGGTACGGGATTTTTTTCCATTGAATTGTAAAGTCGGTGGGCCGTGAACAAAAAGAAATGTGTGTGTGTGTGTGTGTAGGATTTTCCCATTCAGTAGGAAAAGTAATCAAGAGTAAGGAGTGTTGAGTATTGTGAAGAGATTGCATGCATGATGTAATGGAGAAAGAGAAACAGGTAAATGTGAAATGAACAAAGTATACAAGAGAGAGAGAAAGAGAGAGAAAAGAACAGATTGCATATTAATAATAAAAAGAGCTTTCCATGTCGAGGGTATGAATGAAGAAAGGCAAAAGTCATCAAGTTTCTTTTTTTTTTAGTTTGTTTGTGGGCTACGTACATTTTTTACTACGTAAGTAAATACTACACATTAGACATTAGAGATATATATATATAACAGTGTGTACGTAGGTGGTTCAACATGAAATGATATTTGGTATGAAGGAGTTGAGCTACATAAAAGTGCTTCTAGTATGTCATGACCC